>CM017327.1:5855826-5973909 GCA_006937295.1 Carpinus fangiana | reverse complement strand
TCAAAAGCATACACTGACTTAGGCATCGGAGTATCCCCGCCGGCTCACCCCCGGTCTCTTCGATCCTATTCTTTTCTCTACTGTGCAGGAAAGGTCAAGCTTGAATCATTCGTCAAGAAGTCAACAAGCGTGCCACGTCACCAATCGGGAAACTGTGTATCAACAGTCTTCAAATGCTAGCAGCACAACATAAGCTTTACTAATGGCAGCAAAAGACGAGAGACACATGATGGCAGAATAAATAATTTTACCATTAGAGAATCTAAGAACCACAATTACACCTGAGACGTCTCTCTTAACCGCAATAATAGCAGCAAAACATGCATCGAAGGAGACTGATCGGGTGCATGTGCTTACTCACCAATAATTGCATTTACTTTATACTACTACTTTATTGGGTTTTTTTTAAAAAAAAAAAACCACAATAGATTGTCTTTTGAAAGACATGAGAGTTTTATTCCTCTACATGCATCATTTCTTTTTGGACATATTCATATGATTCATTGCCATGTATAATTTTATAAGATGTTTTCATTAAAATGTGTTGTTACTGCGCACAATAATGATGAACAATATATAGAATCAGAAAATAGAGAGAGAGTCTAGACACAGATTTAATGTGATTTGGCAATTTGCCTACGTTCACATAGAGATAATCGTTTTTCTCACTTAATGATTTAGGGTTATATCATAACATATATATGAAGAAAAAAAAAACCTTAAACCCTACTTGTACGGACGTATTAAGGAAATCCCTAAACCCTATTTCTCCCACTCCAACATTCGCTTCGCTCCCGTCTATTTGGTCTTCTACTGGTGTTAATATAAGTTACTAACTCTAACAAAATTGATATAATTAAATAAATCTCTTAACTCTTAGGGCTCGGAATTGGCTTCAATTCTCTACTCGGATTGCAACTTGTCCGACTGCAATTGAGAAAGACTCATGATAAACATGGCCGAATAGGTGCTCTTATGGAGCCCATGCTCTGCGTGGGGGTTCTTACAAGTGAATGGGGCCATTGAACCACCACAAATAATACTTTGAAGCAAAGCTATATCTTTCTACGTGTTGATCAGTGGGGAAGCTTGAGATGATACTCGGTGGGTGCCCAAAATATGCTGTACATCTATCCTCGAAAGGTGCCTCCCTTTTCACATGCATTTTCTGACTGAGAGAGACAGATGCAGATGCAGTGCATCTATGGCCGTGAGTAATTGTTTCTGATGGCATTATTAGATATCTAGTTTGTTAATTTAATTTAATTGAACAAAAAATAATTGTCGTACATTGGGATCAGATCTACATCTTAAGCTAACTCTAAGCATTAAGCAACAATCAAGTTGGCCAACACCCGACAGGGAGAGCCAATTGCAATGGTACTATTTAGGGGTGTTAAAATATATATTATTGTTTGAGTTGGATTAAGGCATGAATAAAAGATTATGTATGTCATGAATATAAGACTGTTAATATTATTTTGATTAATTTAATTAAATAAGTTAGACTTATGAATCATAACCTATTAATTTTGTGTCGGGTATGCGAGTTATATAAATTTATAAAACTATATAGACCGATCTTAACCCTAACTCGAGCCTTTAATTAAACAGGCTACACCTTTCAACCATAACCTACTAATTTTATATTAGGAAAAAAATCACTTTATCCCCTTGAAGTTTGAGGTGTTTTTCAATTTGAACCACACTGTTTAAAAATTTACAATGTACCCCCTTAATGTTTCAAAAAGTTGTAATTAACACCTTCTGTTACTAATTGTCGTCTACATAGATGGAATTGACATCACATGCATCTCACGTGAGATTTTTATACTGCGTCTTTTAATTTTGTACCAAACCTAGCTATTGAAATGACGTAATTGCCCCTCATTAAACCCAACGCCTGTTTTGATTTATTTTTTTTGCCATCCCCTTTTGAACCCCTTTTGGGTGTCGTGTGGGTGCTGGAGCGAAAAAAAAGAAGCAAATACCTCACCTACTCCTATGATGACAATTTCCATGTACTTAGACGACAACTAGTAATAAAAGGTATTAGTTGCAAATTTTTAAAATATTAGGAAAGTACATTGCAAATTTTTAAACATTAGGGTTCAAATTGAAACATCTCAAATTTCAAGAAGGTAAGATAAATTTTTTCCCTTATATTAATTTATGCATCATGTCAAAAATTGTTGATCATGCTCAACTATTCTACTTGATTGATAACTAGCAACCACTTGGCACGCCAACGAGCCGAAGTCTTGACATATTGGGCCAAGAGGCCTGAGCATATTTGCTTCTCTGGCTTAGTTGCGCGCGCCACAACTCTTAGATGGACTCCACATTTGAAAGCATAATTGGTGGGTTATCAAATCAGGCAACAGCCCAATTCCAAGAACATGTAGATAATGGGATATTTAGTTCAAACTATTATCGATGAGTCTACCCAGTGCTTTTGCTTGTGCTACGTATAAGTGTCAATTCGATCCTAATTTTCGGTTATTAATCAAAATCGGAAACTGGAACCGGAATACCCTGGTTATTAGTTTGTACCCAGTTATCCAAACCGGGTAACCGGTTTTTAAAAAATAATTTATTTTGGGTTAATTTAATAATATTTTCCTCTATCCTTCACACAAACACATCATTAATTTCAAAAATTGAGGATATAAAAACATATAAACATAGGTTCACACACAGAAGATAGAAGCAAAAAAAAAAAGTATATATAAAACAATAAAATATATTATTATATATATAAGCACCCGGTTACCTAGTTATAACTGGATGCCAAAAATCAAGACCGGAACAGGTTCCCCGGTTTTTCAGTATTTTTTGACACCCCTAATGCTACGGATAGGGGTGAAAAGGTGTACGGTTAATATTTATTGGCTAAAATCGCTAACGGTTAGCATTTATATATACTATTCCATAATCATTTCCTTCGCATCGGGCTCTAGTTATTTATTTGATGCTCTAGTCTCGGTGCCCCTCCCTTTCTTTTTCCTCTTTCCCCTCCCTTCCTTTTTTTTCTTGTTGTCGGCTTTTTTCCCTGCTTTGGTCTTCCAGATCTCGGTGTTTTCGTAGCCCGCCGCCTGTGGCAGGTCATTTGCGCGTCCCCACCGTGCCTTACTCCCATCGCCACCTTCCTCAGCAGTGCTTCTGGCCAGATCTTGTCCAAGCCTATCCGGTTGACCGTTTGGCATTTTATTTCCCTGTTCTTACTTTGTTTCCTGTTGTATTTTGTATTTTGTTTGTTCTTCCTGTTTTTTGGTTTTGGTTTTTCCCTGTATTGTTCTTTCTCTGTTTGTTTTGTGTATGTTTTATTTTTGCAGTTCTGCCGATCTCTTTCGCGTTAGTTTTGCCGCCCTCCACACTGCCAGGCTTTATTCCGTGCCCCCCGTGACAAACTTCAAACACACCTGTCAATGGTCAGGGTCTGCTTGAACGCGATCGGTTTTTCCCTGTATTTCCTTTTTGCTTGTATTTGTTTTTCCTTGTATTTCTGTTGTGTTTTTGCTTGTAATAATGCTCTCACATCATTGGTTTGGTTGGATCCCCTTTGGTTCGGAACTGTGTGTCGTGGATGTGTATGTTACCCTGGCTTTCGGGTCGAGGAGGAAGATTGGTCCAGACTTATGTGTCGTGGATGAATGTGTATCCTAGCTTAACTGTCGAGGAGGATGAGTTATGAATTAAGAGGTTTTTACCTCTTAAGGTCATGAAAATAATGCTTCTTGTGCAGCTGATGGCGTCTGCTTAGTGTAGATTTGAATGTTTAAACTACTGGTTAGTCATGGGGTAGCGGATGTGCTTTGATTGGATTGATTGGTTGGTCATTGGTGCCTATATTTGGAATTCTGTCTGTGACTATGTAGCTTTGACTACGATTACTTCAGGGCTTGTCCTGTGATTGTAAGAACTTTCGCTCTTGATTTCTTTGGAATGTGAATGAGTTATTTCCCTTCAAAACAATATACCCTTATTATCATAATGGACATAATTTTTTTATAAATTAGATTATAACAAATTTATTTATGAAAACACATATACATTTTACTAAAAACTTTCGACATTTGTTATTCTTCCGACTCATGAATTAATTTGTCTATAATAATAATCGAGCTGTGCTCCACATCAACATGTATGAGCATGTCTTTTCCATCTAGCGCAATACAAAGTGTCGTGGAGAAGCTAGACTTCATCTGATTGGTTCAATCCCACCCAATATATACTAAAATTTGAGGGTTCCTAATTGTCCACAGATCATGAAAAGGTTTCGTGGAAAGAAACAACTGAAACGAGGATTCATGCCCACGCCGGCCACGACCACAATTGGCCTTAAAATACCTATAAATTTGACATAAACCTAATGCAAAATTGCCTACCGACCTAATCGTTTATCAAAAGCGGAGTCTCAATTGGTGGCCACGACCACGATTGGCCTTAAAATACCTATAAATTTGACATAAACTTAATACAAAATTGCCACCCTGCCTAATCGTTTACCAAAAGCGGAGTCTCAATTGGTTGGAAGGGTTCCCAACACATGGCAAACGCAAATGGTTGGTTGGTGCAATTATTACGTATCTTGGGAGTTCTCTTAGTACCACCCCACTTTGATCGAGATGTGGGTTCTGACTGTATTGGCACCGGTGGACTAAACGCCCACCAGACCAAGACTTTCTGAACGAGGGCCCTCGTCTGACACATGGCTATCCACCATTTTTTTCCCATTTTGCTCTCTGACGCCACTCCCACCAAAAACGTTGACACTCGATCGATCGAGAAAGACCAGCAGTGTGGTTAATTAATTATGAGTAAATCTAATTCCAAGTTTACTACTTTTTGGCTCTTTAAATACCCACTTGGTTGTTCGCTTCCTGGGTACCAAGAGGTGCAAACGGTCTCATCATGGTCAGATGCTGTAAATTGTAATATAATTACAATTTGATCATTAATTCGATCCAGTCAATCGCGATTTGTGCAACATTTGTCGCGCGTCGACATAAATGTGTGATAATTTAAGGTAAGCTACTGTACGTGATTAACTTGTCTCATGTTCTATTTAGATTGATTTAGCAACTACTGTTCTCATTCGCATCTGATGATGATCACTACACGTACTGTTAAGTTACACTTTTCGATCGACTCATGGCTCTCTTCTTCTTCTTAATCCTTTCAGTTGGAAAATTTCATAAACACCTTAATTTCTTTTAATTAATGAAGTTACATTAATTCCTCCTCCTCCTTCTTCTTCTTCTTCTTCTTCTTCTTCTTCTTCTTCATCTTCATCTTTGCCCTATCCCAAAAAAAGAAGAAGAAGAAGATCGAAGAGCTTTTCTTCTTCAAAACCTATATACCCTGCCTTTTCCAGGTGACTTTGGGATCTATTCTCATCTTCAAAGTGCATCGCTTAGAAGTAGTAGTCTTGATTTTAAGCTCTAAGAAACGTGTGGTATGAATTTCCTCCACTCTTGGTAAACATACCACGTGGAAAAGGCAGGGTATATATACAAAATGAGATTGTCCCCAACAAGTTTCCTCGAGAAAACGACTAGTGTGGCAAAGACGTCAAATTTTCCACCCGTGCACATCATTCTTTGCCATCAACCGGGAGCAAAACTTAGTGCTGTTACTGTTGCTTGCATATATATGTGTGTCATGCATGCATGCTCTAAACATGCATGCCATTGCCAACTACTCCATATGTATATATATATATATATATTATATATATAGTCGGTCGACGTCTTTTTTGCAGCTAGCTAGCTTGCAATATCGATCGTATATATACACACATGATGATGAGGATGAGGAGCATGGCACAGCGAATAGGGGAGGTGTTGAGTTTTCTAGTTTTAGCTCTACTCTGCAAGGCGAATTCCGCAATGCCTTCCTGGTGGGCCAACCTGCCTCACGACAATGCCAGCTATTGCCTGAGCTGGCGGCTGGCCGTGGAGACCAACAATGTGCGTGCGTGGCGCACCGTCCCAATAAAGTGCTTGGGCTACATTGAAACTTACATGATTGGCGGCCAATATTTCCGGGACCTCGACTTCATAATGGACCAAATTTTGAGTTACGCTAATGAAATCATTCCATCTGCTGACGGCATGGATGCCTGGATTCTTGACGTTGATGACACCTGCATCTCCAACGTCATTTTTTACAGCGGCAAGAGATATGGGTACGTTCAATTCGATCGTAAGTGTGTCACTTTTACTTAATAATCAATCAATTAATTAATTCCGTTTAATTTGTAATATATATATAATCAGGTGCGACCCTTTTGACCCAGCTGGGTTTAAGGCATGGGCAACGACAGGAGGGTGTCCAGCGATTCCCGCTGCGCTTAGATTGTTTAAAAGATTGGTCGACGGTGGATTTAAGGTGATCCTGCTCACGGGAAGAGACGACGAGACGCTGAGCGAAGCCACCATTGATAACTTGCATAAGGAAGGATTTATTGGTTACGAGCGTCTGATTTTGAGGTAAGATCGATATGATGATCATGACGCTCACCAACACAAGGACGATAATATATAATTAATGCCACACTAATATCCAAGTCAATGTCCATTTAATTTGGTTGTTGTCCGAGTCAATATCCATGCAATGATGCAAAAGAAAAAGTTATTAAAAAAAAATTGCACTTTCTTCGGCCAACCTAACTATATATCCAATCTTCTTGCTGACGTTTTCCGTCTAGTTTTATTTTATTTTATTTGATCGACATTTAGGGCAACAATTTGTCTTCACCTTCAACTCGTATCAAGGTATTAATATTATACTATATAGATTTAATTATAATTTAATCTATTTAATTAAACGAGTTAAATTTATTAATCGTAATATAATAATTTCGTGTTGTGTTTGTGTCAAGTGTAAAAAATTATTAGCCCTTATTCCGGTGTTAGGTTTGGATTATATCGAGATATAGATGCAAGATTATATATATATAAGTCAAATTTAACTTAATTGACTCGTTTAATTAAACGAGTCAGATACATCCACCTTAACCAATTAATTTTGGATCAAACTCATAGATTGTATAAAAATTGCCACGCTTAATTATGTCCTTTGGCAACTAATTAACTTTGGTATTATTATATCTCAATGGAGAGGATCATGGTGCTATCCCATTAATTCCCACCTAATTCCATGCCATGCCTTTTTATAGTGGGTCCACTACTGCATATATATGAAACTTTTGCTCATAAAAATTGGGGGTGGGAATGGGATGAAGAAAACAGAGGCTAGTGGGCGGGTCATATATATATATTACGTTTAATTGAATCGATGACACTGAGATTATGATTGTTGTGCACACGTACAGGAGTGCAGCTTATAAAGGGCAAAGCGCAGTGAAGTACAAGTCAGAAATCCGAAAGCAGCTAGTAGAACAAGGTTACAGAATCTGGGGAAATGTTGGAGACCAGTGGAGTGATCTTCAGGGAGAATGTTTGGGCAATCGAACTTTCAAGCTTCCTAATCCCATGTACTTTGTTCCTTGATGATCACAAATTAAAATACGTACTCAAAGCCTACGTACCTTTTGCATGTATCTGGAATCTTCAATATCCAAATACCATTAATAACATCATATATAATTAATTGATCCTGTTGGTGCACAGTTTCCCGATTGGTGACGTGGCACGCTTGTTGACTTCTTGACGAATGATTCAAGCTTGACCTTTCCTGCACAGTAGAGAAAAGAATAGGATCGAAGAGACCGGGGGTGAGCCGGCGGGGATACTCCGATGCCTAAATCAGTGTATGCTCTTGAAATAATGAGGAAACAACAAAAGCGTAAAGTGTGCTAGAGTTGCGTTACCAGAACTTGTGGAGGTGACTCGTATTATATAGGCATGGAGTGATTGTTCCCTTGTTAATGACTGACTCTTCCCTGATTCTCTGCGAGGCAGTTTGTTACCAGGGATTTAGGTAGTTATCCGTATCAAGACCTGATGGGATCAGGATAGGATTTGGTTGTTGTGGCACATTAAATTTTGAATGTTGATAGATAATATATCTGATCTTTTCGAAGTGCTTGTTATTGAATGAAATGGATAAGATAAGTTTTTTGAATTTAATATCTTGATCCCTAGCTTTTCGGGCTTTGGAGCCCTTAAGCTTTATCAGTGATATGTTGTGATCGTGGCCCGAAACGGTTTCTCGGGTGATCGAGGCCTGAGGCCTTCTCGCCTGTTCGAGGTGTTCTCGGGTGATCGAGGCTGGCCTGGGCTCCCGAGGCCTCGAGACGCTCTTGGGCTCTCGAGACTCGAGATGCTCTTGGGCTTTGAGAACATGGGCCTTGCTTGGGCTTGGTACAGGCCCTATGGTTTTGTGGGGTTGATTCATGACCCAACAGATCCTTTGATCAATCATTTAGAGCATATATATATTAACCTAAAATGTTTTCAGCTAGCTAAAAAAATAAAAATAATAATCAACCGTATAATACTTAGTTTTAGACTTTTAGTTACTCAGTAAAAAATTATTTAATTATTAAAAAAAAAAAGAAATAATGAATTATGAGAAATGTTATGTATATATATATCATATTTTTATTTCATAACTATTAATTCTACAATATTAACTATTAAGGTGGGAAATAATTAATATTGCTGGATAAAAATGTATTAATCATGAGTTAAATAGATGAAGAAAATAAGACAAGTTCAACGTCCAAATTCAAAGGTGATAAAAAACTTCGGAGGAAACTTCGCAACTAACAGGTAGTGTCATACTCTTTTATCGTTCTCAACCCAATGAATGCCCGACATGAAACAAAAGACATAAGATAATTATTGGTTTGATCGAGCAGGTGGTGGTGATCATGCTATAAAGCTATCTTCGTCCAATCACTGCCATAATTTTGAAGCCCTCAAAGGAGAAAGTAAGGTAGAAAATAAAAGGAGATCGAGATAATTAAATAGGAGAAGGGATTAGGAATATGGAAGACGGAGATGTGTCGAGGCAGATTCAGCAGATGGTGAGGTTCATCCGTCAAGAGGCGGAGGAGAAAGCTAATGAAATTTCTGTGTCTGCCGAGGAGGTCAGATCGACACCCACATCCTTAATGCTATTTAGAGGGTGTTTTTAATTAATTTTTTGTTTGAAAAAAATGTTACGGTGTGACATCAGACATAAAGGTCAAAGTTGTTTGATTGTTTATGTTTTTTTTTTTTTGGTTGTTTGTTAATGTGAAACAAAAAACAAAAGGAAAATGAAAAAGCGTTAACAAACATATATAATCATGTATTGTAATTGTTAAATCGTCACTTATTCTAAAAGTTTAAGTGGATAATAATCGATGAATTTAATCATTTAATTTATGAGTAGTGTAAACAATTGAGATATTGAAGTGGTGGTGAAAATTAGTATTTGAATCAACAATGGCTCGTAAAAAAAAAAGGAAAAATCAATGACTTCTTTTTATTGACATGTTATTTCAATTGTATGACAATTGTTCTTTGTTTTTTTATTTTCCCCATTTATTTCCAGGAGTTTAACATTGAGAAATTACAATTAGTGGAAGCTGAAAGGAAAAAATTAAGACAAGAGTTTGAGCGGAAGTCGAAGCAGGTGGAGATTCGTAAGAAAATGTGAGTCGTTCCATTTATATTGTCTCTTTGCAAACACTTTTATTATTGTTAATGAAAATGTGATAAGTTTCATGTATATATATGTGTGCCATCTATCTATTTTCTGCTTGATTATTCTTTTTTTTTTTTTTTGTAAATTAAAAAAAATGGTGTACGCGAAGTGAATACTCAATGCAGCTGAATGCATCACGTATAAAAGTTCTTCAAGCACAAGATGATATAGTGAATTCCATGAAGGAATCTGCAACCAAGGAACTTTTGCGTGTTTCTGACGACGCCATTGCATACAAAAAGCTTCTAATTGCCTTGGTTGTTCAGGTAACCCACTTTACATGTTTGGTTCCACTTAAATTAAGGAAATCAATCATCTCATAATATGTTCTAGCTAGTTCTATAAGACATTAGAAATAGACCTCTCAATATTACTATAATTTTAATCTCATAATATTATCAACACATTATGAGAATATTCTATGACAATAATAGTGATATTCATATATGATATATGTATATATAAATCTCTTTGTTGGTCTTAAACTTGAAGCTTAGCTTTTGGTGAGGATCATCTTGGACAGTCCAACATGGGAATGTGATTAACTTGTGTTGGTATTATGTAATAGGATTTGGCTGCCCTGGTGTCCTTTTACTTCTTAATGAATACCTTTTTTTTTTTGCCTATAGAGTCCATTGATTGGAAAATTTTTTGCTTGTAATTTCTAGAGCATGCTACGGCTGAAGGAGCCAGCAGTATTGCTGCGGTGCAGAGAGGCTGACCGAAAGTTTATTGAGGCTATATTGAAGGATGTAAAACGAGAGTATTCTGAGAAGGCCAAAGTGCAAGCCCCTAGAGTTACTCTTGACACTCGTGTGTACCTCCCTCCTCCAACAGGAGTGGATTCCCATGAACTCTTTTGGTAACATTTTAGTCTTCATCTGCAAAAGATGTCCAATATGTGATTCCTGGTTTTTGTTTGTTAATGCTTTTTTTTTTTAATGTGATAAAAGTAGTTTTAAGTTTTTTGTGTTACGGGTTGTTTGCTAGAGACTATAAGCTTTTAGATTGTGGTTTTAGCCATAAAACTGCTGACCCTTTTTTGGTTAATTGCTGAAAAAGCTCGGGTGGAGTAGTCTTGGCTACGCAAGATGGGAAGATTGTTTGTGAGAACACCCTCGATGCACGATTGGACGTTGTTTTCCGACAGAAACTGCCCGAGGTTTGTACGAGAGAAACTGTAGTACCACTATCAGTATTAAGGTTCTTTAAGTAATGCTAAAAACTATCTTTTTTACACCCGTGCAGATCCGGAAGAGCCTTTTAGGGTAAGTGAGTACACGATCAATCTTTGCAAGTGTTTGCTGGTGCAGTGGCATGTTTGGAAGGAAACAGTGCAGGAGTCTCATATAAGTTTTGTACCTCTGGGAATAAGTAGTATTTGAGTGTGATTTTTTCTGTATTGATTTGGAAAAGGTAAGAATGTTGCTGTAGGAATTGGAAACATCAAGGAAACTCTAATGATTTACTTAAAACTGTAACAGAATATGTCTTACTAAATAAAGTGTGATAATGCTTTTTCCAACAATTCTTGTACTCCAGTAAAACAAATAATTGGATGGAGTTATAGAGATGCTGATAAAATATCATGACATATGGGCATTTGATGTGTATATGAGAGTTGAATACAAGTACCTTTGGTGTCAATTTGGACAGGCCCATTGCTCCTCTGTCATTGCTACATAATCATATTTTAGATAAAGGATGTGTTACTTCAAAATCATAGAAACATGAACTCATATACAGTCAAAAAGCCTTTGGTTCCCTTTCAAGAACTGTAAATCAATTTAACATGAAAGCTAGGAAACTGAATGCCTCCTACTCCTACCAGTTTTGCCGTCGCGAGACTTCCGACCGGATTTCTGCCGCTTTCCTCCTGCTGTACTGCTAAAGATTCCAATCCTTCCGATCCCCTTAGAGAGTGAGGTCAAGAAAGTCTTTCCATTCCCTGTTTTATCGATCATCCCTTGTTTCATAAACATCTGCTCCTTCTCCAACTCACTCAGTCTCATTCTCATTCTTGAAATCTCAAGTTTTAGTTCTCTGTTCTCTCTCCTTAGAGAAGCATAATTATCTCTAGGGGACATGGCTGCACTGGGGATACCACTGCTAATTCTCTGTGACGGAAATCCATCTCCAGAACTTCCGGACAAAGCATTCTTCAAACGGAGCTGCTCAGAATAGAGGACTCGCACTGACATTTGTACGGGGAGTCGGTCATTCTGTGCAGCATGATTGCATGCTTCTTGAGAGAGCTTTTGGCAGTCTATGAACTTGCAGAGCTTCTTGCATTCATTTTCGGTTAGCATTGCATGAGCCTACCAGTTACAAAGGGTAAGTTAAGGTCAACTGGAGAAAAGTGAAGAGAAAAAGTCATCAACCCATTTTCATGGCATTTCAGAAGTTTGTAGCAGCAATAGAAGTTCAGTATTTACACTATGAGCAGGACACAAACTACTAAATTGGAAAGAAAAAGAAGTCAATATGAAATCCTCACTTCTCAAAATGAGGACACCACCAAAGGTCCATAACCACTGATATTAGGTGCAAGAAGGTCATTCTTTGACAACAATAGTCATTTCAATTGAATGTCAAATGAAATTATGCATAATATAAGACACAATGGGAAGTTCTGACGAGCACTTCTGGGGGGGGGGGTGGGGGTTTGAAGAATTGCAAGAATAATGGAAATGTTCTATTGGAGGCTATTAATAATTTCAATGGTTTGATAATGCAATATTTACCTTCAAATAAATATCAATTGCTCTGTAAAGCCCATCATCTATGACACGAGCATAATCAGGTAGTATCTCAATAATAGCAGTGAATTTTTGTAAACTCAAATAAGGATCAGGAGCAATTTCTGCTAGATATGCATCAATAAGCCGTCCTACTTTCAACAGCGAACCATGGTTTGGAGAACCAAGGCCTTCTGATTCATACCCACATTCTTCATTGTCTTCCTCTTCAATCCGCTGCAGGAAATTCACCAATATCCGATGGACGGTATCAACATCAAATAACGAATCCCCAGTCCGAACAGATGGTATAAGCAACTCATCAAGTGAAACCATTCCCAACCGAAGGGCTATCCTTCTTTCGAGCTCAAGCTTGCATGCAATGGTAGCATCCACCATAATAGACATCCTCAACATACCAAAAAGAAAACTCTGTGGAATGGAATAATTTTTCTCTGTTGGTATTAGACTTACAAGAGTTTCCACAATTGTCTTCTGGTCATTGTCTGCCATGCCAGAAGTTGGTTTGGTCCTCGCCGGATTCCATATTCCAGTATCTTTCAATGATGCTTGAGCATAATGAAGTAGAGATGCAACAATGCTATCAGGTCGAACACCCATTCTTCCCATGGCACAAATAACTCTATGATAGAAATCAATCCCCAATACTGAGAGATCTTCAATCCACCACTCAAGACAAACACTCTTTAGCTCCGTAGATTCACTATCACACTCCAACCTAGACAAACCCGACACTAGTTGTTCCTTGCAAGCATTCATAGCAATTGCTTCCACACATCTGCTTGGAATTCCAACCTCCTCTCCTATGGGAGGTAGCATCTCGCAGGTGGATAAGACTTCCACTGATTTTTCAAGACTTTGAACCACAACCTCATTGAGGTAAATCTCCGTTCGTTCAATGAGATTTTCATCCCGATAGTCCTCAGACATTTCCAGGTATTCTGCAACACATCGCAGACGTGCAACATTTGCACTTGTGATCTCAAAGTTCATGCCATAACAGAATTTCATGGCAAGTTCAAATGTCTGGGGGCCGCCTGGTAAGTTGACGAGCTCCAATTTAGAAGTATTTGAATCCTTAGCTTCTGCAACCATTTTCCGAATCTTTCCGCTTCGTGACACCAGGGGAAACTTCAGTAAACCAGGCAAAAAAGAACAATTTGATTAGTTAGAAATATTTAAAAAAAAAAAAAGCATGTGAGTTCAAGTTATTTATTTGCATAGTTGAGATTTCATTGCAGATCCCTTGGAGCTAAATCTACTCTCAATAGCCAATAGGATGTTTCACAATATAATATCACAGGGTTAAGTATGTAACATGTTAGATCACGCATTTGCTCATTGAGACTAACTCAAGCCCTTGAAAGCTCAAGAACAACACAAAAGATTTACCTCAAAGATATATTTATTTAAAAGAATAGATATTTTAAAGCAGACATCGATTGCATTAGAGCTAGCCTCATTTAAATATTCAAAATTAAGAAGTTTATACCTTGTGCAGCAGAAATGACTCTCCATCTACCACGATTGTAATGTCCCCAGCAACATCTGAGAAGATACTAAATGCAAATGGAACAGCTAATGTGAGCAATCTCCACATGAATAAGGATCATACGTAAGGTAATCAAGAGCATTGCAACTTTATTAGAAGAAAATAAAACCATATCACAAGAAAAGAATTAATGGACTACAAATTTGGGATTTGTGGGATTTTTTTAACTTCATTCTCAAATTTAAGTTGATTAATTGTCCAATACATTCGAGACCTGTCCTTTATTCGCACTTCCAAAAAATCAGAGTGTAGAACTTCCATCAAACTTAACTTCAAAGGAACAAGATAACTCTGAAGACAATTAGTTGAATCAGTTATGCCAAGGTTCAGAAGAGCATCTATGAATTGGTATAGAATCATACATATAAAAACAACAAACAGGACAAAGAGACGTGTAATTTTTTTGAAAAAAATTTAATCTAAAGTGCTACATCTTTATTGTCTTGGTGAAGTAGACTACAAAAAGGTAGGAATTTGGTGAGACGCCTACCAGAAAACTAAATCAAGGCTTAGCATGGAAGACATTCTAACAATGAAAACAACAAAATCTAAAAAAGACAAACTAGTAAAATACCACGAAAATCTAATAACTAGCTCGAAAGAAAAATCCAAACATGAGCAAACAGAGCAACCAATAAAATGAGTAGAAGAAAAGAAATGCTTCATACTAAGTGATCTCCAGCTACAACTCAATATAAGTCCTAAATCAAGCTTAGAAGAAAATATGGATCAAATACAGAGACACCAAGAAAGAGATGAGTACCGAGTAGTGAAGGAGTTGCAGAACTTGGGAGTAGCAGAGCGATGGGAAGTGGAGAAGGAGCTCTCGGAGACCATCCCTTCTCAGCTCTCAGCGGTCCAGACAGCAACACAATCTGAAACAGTCTGTTTCGTGGATGATGGAGGGAATATGAATGATTCGCACGAGTTTCCGTAAATAGCCTCCTCATCATCATTGGTTTACAAAACCCATTCTTCTCTTTTTCAGCCTGACAGCCAGCCACACCAGCCAGAGCGACCTTTTGCTTTTACCTTGCTTTGTCTTGCATTGCATTATATCATTATATATATCTCTATATTTTATTCTTTTTACGTACAATATTGATCCGATCATTGTCTTGCATTCCCCTTATAGGCATATATCTCAACCCACAAATTTGACTCATTTAACTCTTTTTTAACTTTAACTATTTAATTTCTTATTGAATTAATAACTCATAAGTTATGTAACACCCTTTAATTCAAATTTGTTAATTTTGTATTGAATTTAAACACTAAATTTAATCTAAAAAGCTATAAGATTGATGAATACTGAATTTGTTAAACTCTTAATCCTAATCACTTGATCTATAGTAAAGTGTTAAGGGCCTAATCACTTGATCTATCTATACTAAATTGTAATTACTGAAGCAATATCTTCTGATAAGGATTTACAGAGTGGTTAAGATTAAAGCCCACGCAATCCCGAAAAAAGAGCTGCAAAGGAAAAGACGCATGCACACGTTATTCGTCTCGAATCTACCAACTGGGTATTTCCAAAACGTCAGAAGGAGGTGTGGCAGAGTCGTTAATGTCAGGAAGTCCATGGGTACCTTTGGCAAGAAAAAAAAAACAGAGGAGATAAGGAAAGAAAAGCAGTGGAAGGAGGAGGGTGGGGGCTGGTGGGGGGCGTGAACTGACGCGACACTTTGGCACGGAACTCAATAAAGATGCAATAATTAGAAAGAGAAGAAGTGGATTACGATTTGTAAATTAGATGCAGATGGGAAATACAGCATCGACAAGTAGGAATCCCGAAATATTCCTGTCTTTCTTAGTACATCTTTGTTGACCATAAAAATCGTGTCGTTCTTTTCCCTCTTCTATTGTTGAAATTCCGGCAGTGTCCCCCAGCCGGCACTGTACAGTTCACTGGTCGGCAAACTGTGGAGCATCCATGCACGAGTTCATTTCCTCTCCATGAAAATATATTAGTTAATTGCAGTTAAAGTTGGTAGAGGTTATAAGGTTATGGATGGTTAAGGAACCACGGATTCATCCCCTATTANTACAGCATCGACAAGTAGGAATCCCGAAATATTCCTGTCTTTCTTAGTACATCTTTGTTGACCATAAAAATCGTGTCGTTCTTTTCCCTCTTCTATTGTTGAAATTCCGGCAGTGTCCCCCAGCCGGCACTGTACAGTTCACTGGTCGGCAAACTGTGGAGCATCCATGCACGAGTTCATTTCCTCTCCATGAAAATATATTAGTTAATTACAGTTAAAGTTGGTAGAGGTTATCAGGTTATGGATGGTTAAGGAACCACGGATTCATCCCCTATTATTTATATCTATTGGTTTGTTTGTTTGTTTTTTTTTTTTTTTAATTATTGATACTTGTAGATTTTATCTGTCTGGCTCGGGTGAGACGACAGCTCATTTTCAATGCAGCTGCTGCAAAAGAATTATACGCGAAGCATTCACTCTTGCTATTTAAATTGGTTCAAATTTCCAGAGAATACACATAAGAAAATCTTTGAATCGGGTAATATTTAGTTAGTTATATATTTATATATAATGGATATTTTTACTTTCTCAAAAGTAAAAAAATAAAATTATTCCTTCAATATATCTGACTAGATATTATTTAATTTAGATGAAATGAAAAAATCTTGTTACATGCCAGAGACGGTGTAAAACCACCATTCTTCAGCAATTGCATTTAATGCTACTTGACCCATAATAGAGGGATTAATACAGATATCCCTTGTTAGGACTAATAACCTTGATTCATGGACAAACTACACGCAACATTTCCATAAAAACAAAAATAAAAAAGTATATAAAAAATAATATTGGAGCAGCGCCGCTTGATCAAAATATTTTCTATAAAAAAGAAAGATTGACACAATTCTTGTTGATTATCAATTGTATATTAGGATTTTATTTTGTAATTATTTTTTTTAATAGAATATGTTTGAATTATTTTCCTTTCCTTATTAGGATTATATTTACTTTCTCAACAAGTTTTTTTCTTTTATAAATAGACTAACTCATTATGTAAAACAAAATCAATTAAATTATTATTAAATCAGAGAATTTCCGTCAGAGATCACATGCCAACCACCAAGTATGAGGAGTGCCACCAAGGATGCTCAAGAAGGGCCGATCCGACAAGAACATGTGGAGATCCAATTCCAACAATAAGGTAGCTTATTATGAAGATGAATCCGGAACCTTAAAATCTTCGTAACTTTTTAAGTTTTTGGTTGTAAGTAGGCTGAAGTTATTGTCAGAGCCCATTTTGTTAAATGGACAAGAAATCTGACACTCACACCCCCGCCCTCGAGGTGGGAACTTGTAGCCCAGGCTCTAATAATCTCGGGCTAATTTGGGCTGCACAGAAAGGCTGCTGAGCCCACCACTAAAACAGGCGATTCAACCCACTTTATTATAGTAAGCGAAAAAACAGAGAAAAAAAACCCGCCAATGACCCGTATTGCCGTCCAAGTTCATGCTACGCCGTCGTATAAAGCAGCTCCTAGAAATGCGCTCAGCTAGGGTTTAAGGCGTTTTATATTATTCATTAATATAGAGAGAGAGAGAGAGAGAACTAAAGAAGAGAGTTTCCCATTTCCATTCCACCTACCGCTTTCCTCTCCGGCATATTGGCTCAAAGGCTGCAGAGAGAGAGAGATTAGTTGGTGGAGCAGGAGAAGCCGATCCCGCAGCCAAATCCTTTTGATCTGTTTATCCTCAGTATTCGCATTTCAATAAATTACGGTTTAAGGTATCTAAAATACTTCGTCTTTACCGCATAGGAGGCTGTGTGTTCCTGTCCTTATTGCTCCTTTTTTTGTCTCTCTTTTGGTTTTATTTAGGAAAAGATTTGGAGACGATGGCTAGCATGGCTCGGCTTCTGCTTGGTTCCACTCCGATTCCCAGGCAATACCAATACCGCTGCAACCTTTCCGTTACTCCCTTTGCTGCTGCCATTACCATTCCGCATTCTTCGGCGTCGCCGTCTGTCCCCAATCAGCGCTGCCCTTTTAATCTAATCCACGCGAAGCACCTCTCCGGACCCACCAACTTGCGTGGTCAATCCGAGATACCATTTGCCGGGGGAGACGGTGGGGGCAACGATGGGATCGGAGGCGGCGGCGACCGCGGAGGCTGGAGTGGAGGAGATGGGGGAAGCGACAATGGTGATTCGTCGTCTTCGTCGTCCTCGTCGTCTGCTGGGGCTTTTGGGATTCTGGGTCTTTTTCTGAGTGGATGGAGATCGAGGGTTGCGGCCGATCCCCAATTCCCCTTCAAGGTTGTCATGGAGGAATTGGTGGGCGTCTCTGCCTGTGTTATCGGAGACATGGCTTCGCGTCCCAACTTCGGCCTCAACGAGCTCGACTTTGTTTTCTCGACGCTCGTGGTTGGATCCATACTGAACTTCACGCTTATGTATCTTTTGGCACCAACCCTGTCCGCTTCTTCTTCTAGTCTCCCCGCCCTCTTTGCCAATTGTCCCACGAGCCACATGTTTGAACCGGGTGCCTATACCATTCTCAATCGGTTCGGGACTTTTGTGTACAAAGGAGCTGTCTTTGCTGCAGTTGGGTTCGCCGCAGGGCTCGTGGGGACTGCCATCTCAAATGGGTTGATCAATTTGAGGAAGAAGATGGATCCCACTTTCGAGACCCCCAACAAGGCTCCTCCGACGCTTTTGAATGCGCTCACATGGGCCGCTCACATGGGTCTTAGCAGCAACTTCAGGTACCAAACTTTGAACGGGATCGAGTTCTTGCTGGACAAGGGGCTTTCTCCTTTGGCGTTCAAGTCCTCAGTGGTGGTTCTCAGGTGCTTGAACAATGTTCTTGGGGGGATGTCGTTCGTGATATTGGCCAGGTTGACTGGGGCACAGAGCGTCGGGGAGCCAAAGGCAGTTGCAGAAGGAGAGGTTGGCTCGGTTGCTGAGAAGGAGAAGCTCATTGATGGGGCCGAGGATTTCCAGAGCAATCAGTCGACTTGCAAGTGATATGTTTTAGTTGGGTTCATCTCCCACCTCGTCTTTTTGGCTCTTTTAACAATTTTCCTATCCTTCTCCATATGTTCATAACTTTGGCTTGGTTGTGGCGGCCTATGCTGATGATAATAATAGTTTAGCTGCAATAAAAATCTTAATCCTACGTCTTTTTATGGAGATGGCCTCTCTCTCTATCTCACTCTCTCTCTCTGTTGATTGAATACTTATAAAAAAAAATAAATTTGAATCGAAATTGTTATGGTCAAGCAGTATGAAGTATGGGTATTCTCTACGATGCCACTGCATGTCAGAAGTTGTTCGAAGATTATAAAAAACCAACAGCATTATTAGAAAATAGTCTCATAAATCATATCATTCATAGATTCAGAGCATTGCTTGCATTCGTCATTTTTCATCATGCAGTGAGACAGCACAAGAAGTAATTTTTAATACTCGAAATGATTTATGTGGCAAATTTCCGATAGTCCTTGGATCTGCAATTCAAGGACGGCTGATGGCGCCACCACCTCAGAGAGTTGTTTTGACCATTACGCTACCATAAGCATGGGAGAATAGTCTAATAAATTGACATTGCATTCGTCATTTGGTAACACGAGAATGGAATTCTTAATTTTCCAGTAAACATACCCAGCTCAAGGATATTGACACGACAAAAGCAAACAAAGATGCTCCTTTCGGTTGAAAAGTCCACAATTGTTCGATAAAATTCCTCTCTTAGGCTTTCTTTATTGAAAGATAGTCCATGTTTAGAAAAAAAGAAAGAAAGATAGTCCATAATTAATAAGCAAAACCACTGCAATTCTCATACAACTATAATCTCAACCCAACTAACACATCCAAATCACGAGAGATAAGAATAAATGGTCTTTAAATAGACTACAATAGGATAACCCCTCTAAATTGATAAGATTTAAAATATTAAAATTTTGGAATAAGAGTAGCAGCCAAAGGGGCACCTATTTGCATTTGAAAAGCAGTACATTCTGACCCCTCCCTTGCTGCACGAAATCTTAAAATTAACTTCAATCATAATCTTAAATAAACTAGTCCTAATTAATTAGAATTCTATTCGAACTTAATTACTAAACATATCTCCCCCTAAATCTTTTCCTGATATACTTGGTATGGTAACAAAAAAGTTATTCTTAAAAGTCCTCTTTTTTTTTTCTTTTTTTTTTTTCGAATGTGAAATGTGTATGAATCAGAACTCCCCATGACATGATAATGAAAGGGGAAAACCCCATTTCTTTCTTTGTTCTTTCTATAACAGAAGAAAAAAAAAAGAGAGGCGATAATACCTCTGTTTGTATTATTACAGAAAACCCCCCATCTCCTGTTATACTTTAGTGAAAATTTCCTTTATAGCATCCCTTCTGCATTGAATCTATTCTACAATTTTTGATGGGCATGACTGCGCATATACCTGCTGGAAGATTACTTTTCTAACCACATCGACATATGCAATTGCACCTAATAATTACACATCACGCATGAGCTGTAGCTTCATCAGCTCATCTGACAGCCTCTGGTGCAGAATTGCAGTAAGGCGTGTGCAGGCAAACCAATTTAGTGAACGTTAGACACAAAGTAGCAAACACCAATCCCATGGCAAGCCCACAACTGCTTTTCCGTGTATCCAACTTTACGGCTCTCTTAATTATTGTTCCAAAGCTTGGGAGTAATGCACCACAGGCAAATACCATCACATGGTCTAGACCAGTGTAGTCAATTCCTGCAAGTATTGCTCCAATGGCCGATACTGGAGCTGTAAATCCAATTAGGGCAGCAGCTGCAAGGGACCCATGCCAGCTGTCAGTTGCCCCAAATATGCAGCTAGCCACAGCTGCACCTCGAGGGAAGCCATGTAGAGAGACAGGAAGGACGATGTGCTGACCGAGTCCAGGAGCTTTTGGTGCAGCCACTCCTAGTGCAAGGCCCTCAGCCAAAGCATGAAAGGCAACCGCTCCACATGACATGAATGATTGAAGGGTGTGAACACTCATGGGAAAACCACTTCCCGTAGGCAAGTCATTGGCAGACGCTTTTCTGCGACCAACAAGCTTCATAACACTAGAGCTTGCAACATGGAAGAAAGCAGCTCCCATTGCAAGCAGCAATATGAGAGGAATAAATCCCATTTTTGAAGACAAAAGTAGCTGCAGTGGTCGCCAGGCCCCAAGGACAAAGGCGATGCCCGAAGCTGCGCCCATTAGAAGAGCATGCTGAAGTTGGAAAGCAAGGGCAAATGCAACAAGAACAATTCCCCCGAGCAACGGCCCAAGACCAAAAAGTAAAGAAACGAAGAAGCCAGAAGCATCCTCTGAGCTGTAATGCAGAGAAATTTAGATTAGCCAAAAAGAAAATAAGAAATGCAACAATATTTGTTTATGGGATGTTTTTCCTTCTTTGAAGGCGAGGGTTGATATAATATTTCTATTTTGTTAAGCAAGAACCAGCTTCAGTCGTACTAAGAACGTTATATGACTTCACCTGAGCCACAAGGCTTCACTTTCACAGGGATAAAATACAAATTAAAGATATACACCACAAAGGTTAAACAGTGTCATACCAAAGCGATCTATGTGCGTGAATCAGAATTAACATGCAGCAGAGCTGAACCTTTTGTATATTGGGTATTTACCTATGCCATTGTACCAGCTTGTAGTAGTGTCACGATTAATATAGTGTAATGTATAATAAATTGTCCATAACGTATGAATTTGTGGATTTTTGTTTTTCCATTTCAGTGTACTCTCTTTGTATACATCTTGTGAACTATGGTTGCCTCCCTCTGCGCTTTTCAATGAAATGAATTATTTATTAAAAAATAATAATTGTCACACAAGTTTTTTCTCAGACAGACAAGCCACAATCTGGTTGGGGTCTAGCAGTGGTGTTGGTTTCTAGCTTGCAACTGCCTAGCGATTGAGTTGTACTTTTTTTTTTGGTGGTTTATAAGATCATTATTCTACAAAAGAAAAGAAAAAAAAAAAATTGATGCCCATTGTGGTCATTTCTTCTCTTCAACAAAATATAAATCCAGAATAAACTCACTTGTAGTCATGGCTGAAACTCTGAAACAAAGTGCTAAGAGCTTCCATAAATGCCACAGAAAGGGTAGCTGCTGATGCAACCTGGGTTGATGAAGAGGCTTCCTATAACCAAAAAATCCAGGAGAAAAAACCGTTATCTTCCAACATAAATACAAAAACAATGAAAATATACACTTCCAAAGAGATTTACCTCCTCTTTTTCTCTCTTTCTTCTGAAGGTTTCATTCATTCTTTTTTTAAAAAAAAAAAAAAAAAAATCAAGAAAGGAAGGGTAGAAGAGGATGTGCATATGGATCCAAATTTCTAGTTCAGTCTAAACTTCACAAGTCATAGACAATTCCTACAAAAGTTAAATAGACGGTAAACTACAAAGATTTTAAGACGCTTAAGTAAAATAATGTCCCAACTAAAAATGATATGACTAAGAAAAGCCAGTGAAAGTACATGCACTGAGAAAATGGTATGGTAGAATCACTGTTCCCGATGTCAGACAAGTTGGGAGATAGTGCACAGTGACAATGGCAAAATGATAGGCATCACTTTGGTCATGTAACCAAGAACCAAGAGGTGAATAATATTTAATCAATAGCAAATGAAATAAAATATGCATGAATTCAACTAAAGAAGTCATTGCTTTTGATAGCTAAAATAATGCAGGAGATGGGTTAAACTCAAGAATCACTGTTAATCACGTTAACATCTTTTTTTCACTACACTTGAGAGGTAAAAAGGAAAGAACTTGTTAAATGCACATTACCTCAAATGCATCGGGGAGTACCTCTGCAACAACCATCCAGATCATACATCCAGCAGCAAAACCCGTACAAAAAGGCAAGAACTTACTAAATGCATCCGCACATATGAATGAAGGTACTGCTACAATAGGCTGCAAAACAAAATAAGCTAAAACCTATTGAGTTGAAGAAATCCATATTAATGCAAAATTGTTAATAATATTAATTTGTTTTGATTGGTAAGTTACTCATCCACCCAGTGGGCTTTTAAGCCCACGATCTCACCCTCCATCCATCACTTCAGAAGGATAGAGTTCCACTTGAGCTTAAAATATTCTAATTCTAATCTTTTTAACCACTCGAAACAAAACTAAATCCCTTTTGGTTTTACCTCTTGGTGTATATATGCACTTGAAAGTGCAACTTGGATCGAGTTGGTTTAGTTTAACATCAATTGAAAGCAACAACTCTCGTAATATTGAGTTGTTGGAGTTTGGAGTTGTTGGAGTTTGAGATTTTATAAATCTTTTATATGATATAAGAATAGAGTATCATTCTATGTTGTATAATTTAAAGGTAAAAAAGATCAGGTTTATGGCTCTCAGCATACAGCTCCCAAGTTTCATGGCCGAGTAAGAGTAAAAGGCCAACACAATTAGCCTATGCAGGATGTTATTTCAGTTTGCAAAAGTGAACTATTTTAGCAGAACTTCAAATCAGTTCTGCTTCCCCAAACCTTTTAAGTATGGTGAGATCTCCACTCACAAGCTTCAAAGCGAAAAAGGATTGGTCCTCAGGTTCAGTGTGTTTCCTATCAATCAATCAAGTAGCCAAGCAGTCACAGACCTCTACTTTTAATACAAAACAGACAACAAGCTCTTAGGACACAAAGAAACCAACCAAATACCATGGGGTTTGGGTTGGACTCACTAAATTGCAATTCTCACCTCTCCACCTGGACCGAAATAAACCTCACATGAAATTGCTCAATATCTTCCAAAAACAAGAAGGTAATAGCAAATGAGGCTATGCACTCTTTACCCATATAACCACACTAAGGTTATGCAACCAACTGTAAGGAGCCTTGTAAAAATTATATATAGCCAGAATGGAAGAAAAAAATTTACAAATGTTTTTTCTTCTGGCACCAACATTTATCTTTAATTAGTTTTTCTTCATGTGAAGAGTAGCAGATCACCTAGTTGATCTAGAATGCATTTTACCTTAACAAGGTGAGGTATGGTCAAAAGCACAATGAATTAGAAAGCATAATATATTACCTGAGGTAATGATGTAATTACACTCCATAGCATGGCATTCGGTGGAGAAACGCCCTTTGAAGCAAGCAACATACTCACAGCTAATCCCTCAGGTATATTGTGCACAGCAATAGCCAAGGTTACCAAAAGACCTTGAGAGAACCCCTTTGAGCCAGCAAATGAAACCCCAACACCAGAGCCCTCCCCAAATGAATGAAGTGTCATTATTCCAATAACAAGAATGACTTTGGAAGCATCTGCACCTTTTATGTCCAACATACTTACTTCCCCATATTGCTCAAGAAACTGAAACCCAAAAACTGATGTAAGACATTATGAGATCTTGATATGCCTCACCTTATGTATTAAGGAAGAAATCACTATTAAGCCAGACACAATCATATGTATTAAGAAAAAACTAGGCACAATTAGCACAACCTAGGTATAGCTCTATTCGAGTTTTTCCACGTGCCATATTTGGCATTGACAGAGCTTAGCATCTTGTCACTTGCATTATCTTACCCACATTCAGAAAAATAATCAAGCATGATTCCATGGATTCATAATAACACTGGAGAAAGTAACAAAACTTCAATATGCACAATGCACCATAATGAAAATGTCAAGAAGCAGAAACTAAATTCCTAATGAAAGAGAGGGGGGGGGGGGACCAGATAAATGATGGGAAAAATGGAAGACTAAGGACATCACCTTTTTACAGACTAAAATGAATATTCCACCAGCTAAAATCCCAATCACAACCCAACTTCCAGCATCATGCCCCTGCTGCCCTTCCTGTATGAGATCAAAACTTGCAGCCAACATCACACCAGCAGCCATTCCATTGCATAACCCAGCCCACTGCGGATCGAGCTCAACAAAGAAGAATGGGACTGCACCTAAACCAGTGGCAGCAGCCATTGCTAAGGTAAACAATGCAACCGTCGACACCGAAACTTTGCCACTTCCTACCTTTCTCTCTCCCAGTCCATTATTAGTATCCTCAAAATTGAAGGAAGTCTCTGTACCAGTGCCGTCTACAACATTATTTCCAATATTCTTATGTGGAGCAGCTCTCAACTTTCGTGAAATTTCATGTTCGGCCTCTGATGTAGCATAACCAAAGAACAAGAAGGAGAAGAACAGCGAGAACAAGAGGAATTGCTTAAATCTCAACTGCATTTTTCTTCAAGAAGATATCACAAAAGAATCGTCTGGAATCTTGAGCGACACACAATATATCTTTCCTCAGATGTAATCAGAAAAAGTAGTCTCTCTAGTCTGCCCAACCCCAAATCAAACAAACTAATCCCACCTCAGCAGAAAACAAGGTCACTCGCTTATGCGGCTTTGAGAACTATAACTCAGGAAGAGCAAACACCCTTTAATTTTCAGTAAAAATGCACTCAAAAGCCCATTTAGGTGCAAAAATTAGAAGCCACCCAGTCATTTTTGGATGTCTACCTTGATACCAGCATTAGCTACAGTACTATATCAATCAGATTTTCTAAATGTGAAGAATTATTGACAGAATTACTACCAAAACAGCAACATTATAAGACTTCCATGATCCTCAGCGCCACACCACCTAAAACTTCATTGGAAAAAAAGGGTAGGTTTGATAAGCCAAATTCGACAAAAGAAAAATCAGTTAGGCACAAGCAATAAAGAAGAAAAGCACAAATCATGGTAACAAATATAAAATCTTTCATCTTTCTAAGCGGAATTCAATGGAATTGATCATAATATTATCTACGACTGCAAGTATTTGAGTCGAATAAAAGTTCCTCAAGAGCACCCAATTTCACAAGCAACGGCATTTCCAAAATCCGGTCTCAATTTCATTTTAAACTAAAAAGAATCAACAACTACAAGAGACAAATGGAGCTTAATTTGGTCATCTCCGGTCAATGCCCTATCACAGAAACTGAAGTTCAACCCCAATGAAGAAAATAGGAAATTTGGAAAACCAAACAAATAACCTAAAAATCACAATTGAGTTCATGAGAGCATCAGAGAATCCGATTATTTTCAAACCCCGGGATTTACGATCAATCAGAGAAAACAATCCGACTTACCAACAGAGACAAATAATTGGAAAAGCGCGCTCCCAATGCAACGAACAACGAGTTACTGAGTCAGCTCGGAATCCCCACCCACCGATTCTGATAGGATGAGGCAAAGCAAGGTTCCAAAGGAATAAACCCCGCAGATGATTTTATCTGATGATTTTATATTTTATTATCAATTCCATTAAATAAATCTTATTTTAACGAAAAGACTTCGGAGGCAGCACGTTGTTTTCGTCCAAAACCAGGCACGATATATATTTTTCCCAAAGGGCCAAATACAAGTCTGAAACCAACGACTTCTTTGGAAACTCTTAAAACCAGTGCGGGCGGGCTGGCTGGCTTAAAACCCATTAAATGATTAATTAAGACCGGTTGGGGATTGCATTTGAAGAACATTCAAGTGTTTTTAATACTAAAAAAGTTTATTAAAAAAAAATTATATTCGTTTAGTAAAAATAAAATAAAAGCACTTTTAAGGATTTAAAAGGCCTAAAAGTAATTAAAATGTACTTTTGATAAAAGTTTAAAAATTAAACTTTTACCCAAAAACTCTTTTCGACTTAAAAGTTATAGTTTTCAAACCTAATTTCAAATCGGCTCTAAATCTATTTTTCTTCTAAATTATAAGATTTTGAAAAATTATTTCAAAATTTAAATAATGAAAGTAAGATATATATATAATATATGATGAGGAATCAGATGAGTATGTGCGACTGCGAGCCTAATGAATTGAGATCCACTAGTTATAAAGTTGACCAAATGACATTATGTGTGTAGCCTGTAGGGCAGGTAATGTAACTCTCATTTATATAGGTTGTTGAAGTAGTCTTTAACAATTGTGTCATGGATATAAAATTAGTGTCATAACTAGGTATAAAGAATAGCATTCTTCGTATGCAGAGACGGAACTGAGGGTACTGGCAGGGGCATGGTCCCCCAAATGACAAGAAAAAAAATTTAAGGCAAAACAAATAAAAATTATTTAAAGTATTTTTCGCTAAATGGTCCCTTCTTAATTTTTTTTTTTTTGGCCATGAGTCCCTCCAAATTCAAAGCTGGTTCCGTCCTGCTCGTATGCATATTCTTGCAAAAATTGATTTTTTTTATTATCGCCTTATGACTCTTTGGCGGTTTAGTTGTCTTTGGGTACAAAGGGTCCAAAGACATGCCTTATATCAATGGCACTCAATTCCTTGGATTGACTTAATTATGGGTCCATCCATATAAATTCTAGCACGTATATTAAATTATAAGTTTCTTAAATGATCATTTGCAAATTGCTTGCTTTGTTTAAAAAATTAAATTTTAAATTAGGATAAATAATTATGAATAACTTTTTTTTAGGGAAAACTTCACTTTGACCCCTAAACTTTCACACGTTTCACAAACCCCTTCAATTTTAAAATCTTACTCTTGACCCTTTATATTTAAATTATTCTCAATTAAAACCCTTCTGTTAATTTTAGTCGTTAAAAATACCAACTAAAAAAAAAAAAAAAAGTTTTAAAAGTTGAAATTTTATATAAAAGTTAAGGGTATAAACATCATGTAACGTTTAAAATCTAACGGAGTGATCCACATTAAAAGTAATTGAAAGTTTTCAAAATACCAAAGTAAAGTTTCTCTTCTTTTTTAAAAATAAAAAATAAAAAAATAAAAAATATATATTAAATGATAACTTCATAGAAAGTTGAATTTTCTAAGCGCTAGAGTCTAGGGAAAGGGTGTCCAAGTATAACGACAACAGAGCATCATCATCATCGTGGAAGAGACGTACATCTTTGTACATACAACTACAAGGACCCTTTATTTTGTTCAGTTGCAGACTATTCACGTCAAAAAGACAAAAAAGCAATCGTAAGAAAGCGGTACGTATACATCTTCCCTATATAAAAGCGTTTGCTTAACTTGTATTTTAAGGGCTTGACTGGTTTAACAGTTCCAACTTCTAACTAATAGGTATGCTTTGAAAAATAGTGAATCTAATATGCAGTTAATAAAAATATAATTATTAATAACATAAGCATTTAGTATAAATTATAATTATAATTCAGCCTTTAAAATTGTGCAATTTTTTTAAACATGTTCCCAAAAGGAACGCTTTCTTCAATTTCGTTAGAGAAGCACACAATTTTTTTTTTTTTTTTTGCTTTTTCACATACAAGCACTTCCTTTGCTATAGGATAGGCAATCAGACTGGTTTTCCTGAGCAATTGCATGTCCATGTTCTCCGACTTAATTAAAGAAGAAAATATTGGGTCCTAAATCCTTGGATAACATAGAGAATTGCAGCAAGCCTCCAAGCTTTAAAATATATATATATGTGGGAGAATTCAGTGCTCTTTGCTGATTCCAGACGAGATCACCACGCAACAATCATTATGCATTGATGTTATATGTACAAACTACAAATGGTTAATTATCTGTCTTACATACACTTCACCACCACCAATGTCCCTTGTTCCCATCCATCCAAACTCACCAAAAAAAATCAATTTTATAAGAGCAAAAGCAAACTTGATTTTGTTGAAGAGAGAATTAATACTTTGGATACCAAAACATACCTTTAATACCCTCTGGGTCAGGTTCAAAACCTAAATTCCGATAGAACTCCACAACTGGAATGACAATTGAAGAGAAGTGAGGCTACAGGCTTCAAATCCAACATATGACAAAAAGAACAGTCTAACTGAGACAGTCCAAGCTAAAACAGAGTTGCAAATGCTAGAAGAAGACCAATACAAAAAGGGTAGGAATTGGCAGCAGAAAATTCATGTTTTAAGACCCCAAATGAGATGGGGCTCAAGTATCTGATTTATTGACAAAAAGCAGAGATTATTAAACAATGGCCGATGTACAATGACAGAGAGGGTAGCAATGGCAGACAGGCTAATCAATCTTGACATCTACAATGGGCTATCATGATGAAGGTAAAATCAATTATATGTAGAGCTATTAGTACCTTGACTATCTGCGAAGAGTGTTATATTGCCAATGTCCCTTTGCAGAAGAGCCCTTATAAGCTTTTCAACAAGGGCCTTACCAAGGCCTTGCCCCTGAATGATAAAGACACCATTAGAAAGATACTGCAACTTACATTTAATGAAAACCAATATTATGTTTAATTGTTAAACTCAGACAGTGGTTAGGTCCATGAACACAAGGTTCCCAACTCCAACAATGACACCAATTTTTTTCTAAAACCATGCCCAAACTGAAACACCAGAATAATGCTCTGTTGAGAGTCAAACATCAAGATTCTTTTTTATTTGAATTGCACTTTTCTCACTGAACCCAAACTCCTAGTTTTATATCAATGGAAGACACAGTTTTGCTCAAGAGAAATTTCATTTTGACAAGCAATAATTATTGGAATGGCCTGCACTGACGTGTTTGCCCGTCCAATTAACAGATACCTGATAGGAAGGATCAACAAGGACATCCCAAATTGTGGCATTGAAGGCATGATCTGATGTAGCACGAGCCATGCCGATTAGCTTCTTTTGGTCATTCCCTTCTGTCAAATAACTTCTCCAAGTACACTAAGATGTTCATCAAGTGGTTTTGGATGGAGTAATAAGCTCAAACAGAGCTTCATATGACCAGTCATATGAAATATGGGGATGATGCAACATTATCAACTTTATTATTTACCTGAACCAGGTGATTTCCTAATAGAGTGCAGTGTGGCTACCATATAGCTATTTTTCAAGGCTGCAGCTAGTTTTGACAAGGGCCTCCGAGGCCAGCCCACCTATTATAGACATGATATCATGGATTTTAGTGATTTGAATATTATAGAAGATTTTAACAAAATAATATGNATGTAGCACGAGCCATGCCGATTAGCTTCTTTTGGTCATTCCCTTCTGTCAAATAACTTCTCCAAGTACACTAAGATGTTCATCAAGTGGTTTTGGATGGAGTAATAAGCTCAAACAGAGCTTCATATGACCAGTCATATGAAATATGGGGATGATGCAACATTATCAACTTTATTATTTACCTGAACCAGGTGATTTCCTAATAGAGTGCAGTGTGGCTACCATATAGCTATTTTTCAAGGCTGCAGCTAGTTTTGACAAGGGCCTCCGAGGCCAGCCCACCTAATATAGACATGATATCATGGATTTTAGTGATTTGAATATTATAGAAGATTTTAACAAAATAATGGTTACCAAACCTTCAAAGTGGAGAAAGAGATTACACATTTCATGTATACTTTTTTATTATATTGTTGAATATAAATCACATTTCGCATATTTTTTTATTCTATGGTTGGATATAAATCAATTATAGCATGAAAGGAATCTTGATTGGCATAATCAACATCTAAAATTTTTTGTACTTCAAAGCAATAATAGTTGGTGTCTAACCCGAAAATATTACATACACTATTAGGCCTGTTAAAAAATCTGAGTGGCCGACGCTGACTCAATTTGAGCCAACCCAATCAGTCAGTTTCTAACATGGGTCAGCTTGGCAATCATAATCCCTTTTTAATTTCTGACTGAAGTCGGTCAAGAATTGGAAGTTGTTCATCAAAATTTTGGCAAACCCGACCCAACTTCATTGTTTTACTTCAAATCCCCAACTCAAGAACTATAGTGACTGCTTGATCTGTGTCTAGTAGCCACTGACTTCCAAGCCAGCGTTGTTGGTGTCAGCTTCGCTCAGCGCACCCCCTGGGGTGTGGGACAGATCAGAAGTCATAGGGTGGGCATTTTCAAACCAATGGGCTCCATGCCCACCCCTGTACACTATTAACATATTAGCCTTCAGTAAAAGATCAACCAGCCATGTTACATTAAAACAATAACACCCCAAGTTTTGAAAAATATTTTACAGATGGCTTCTGGATATATGCATACTCAGTCTATGAAAAGTGGCACAAAATCACTCACACACCAATTGGTACATGCACGCATACATATGCAGAAGTACACATAAACATGAAATCCAAAAGGCATATAACTTTCAGCTGTTCCATATGAGTGCGCAAACGAGGTACCAACAACAATATAATGCGTGTGCAAAAGAGCTACCAAGAACAATCAAATTACCTTATCACATAGGGCTTGAAGATCATACACATCGACATCTCCACCTGAAGAGAATAATATTTGTTCAACTGCTCCATCTGGTTCAGTCTTTTCAATGAGGACAAATTCTTGAGGCAAAACTTCCTCATCCTCCTGGGGTTCAGAGGGTGTTTCAATGACTTGTAAGGTATTGTTCTTTAAAATCCTGATATGAGAAGCAAGTTAAGGACCTTTTAAATAGAATTAAAGCAACAGGGCAGATCAAACTTGTTGGTAGAATGGCACTTCTGGTCTTTGGTTTACTGCAAAGTATAAATCAATTAGAGGAGAAACTCTCATATCCTACACAAATTAAACCAAAAGTTAAATAATTTTATTATCATATAACGTATACTGGTGCATAAATAATATTTGCTTACTCTTTTACACTCCAATTAACATCAATTGAATCTATATGTAATGGAAAAAGTTGCCACTCATAATAACATAAACTTAATAAATTCCGAGCTAAGAAGTCAACATGGCCATTTAGCATCGATGTATGGAAAAGTGTGGCTTATCCATCTTCTAACAATTTCTGTGCTAGTGTAGGACTTGAGGCAATCTAAAAGAATACACTTCACTTAAAAAAAAAAAAAAAAAAGAATACACTTCAACTCCCTGTTCAACACATCTTTCCTCCTTAGATCATATAAAACACACTTGTGCATACCAGGACCAAGCAATTTGACGAGTTAATGAACCACTGAAACACAAAGTGAGCTCCCTAAAATACTAATAGCATATTATACAGCATGACAAAGCACCCATTCCAGGAACAGAGTGAACCCAGTATTCCAATCTAAACAGTATATTATCGCCATTAACAACAGCCAAAAATCTTCATTACCCAGATTTGATGGAGTCCCAAAAGCCAGCCCTGATTCGTAAACTATTATGCTTCTTGAGTCCTGAAAATATATATCGTAAGTTACACAATCACCCAAAACCCATCTATCTTGCACTAGAGACAATTGCAAAGACATGGGCAAGCGCACATTACCTCGGTCATGCCCATAGTCGAGGTAGTGACGAGTCAATAGCTTATCAGATACTTGACAGCGGAAATCAAATGAAACGACCGGCCATCTGAGACGTACACAGGAAATGAAAGTTGGTTATCTTAATTTCTCCGAAACCCTAAACCATAAACTTGAATGTTGCTGAACAAGAAACCCAAAAGACGAAATTAAGGCGTATAACAAGAAGAAAAAACATGTTAGAGGCGAGGCGAGCGTGGTACTTACGGAGAGGAAGGAGCGAGGACGTTGCGTGTTAGCATTTTCTGGTGGCGGAGCTTGTGCTTCTTACAGTGAGGACTGAGGAGTAGATATATAGTAGATATCGCGGACACGCCCAACCGCTCACGGCAAAATGAGGGATCAAATCGACGGTCAACGACCTACCGTTGAGAATGACTTCCCGCTTACTCTTGAGGGCGAGCAAACGACCTGCTGTTGACATGGAATTGTTTTTCTTTATTTTTTTACATTATAAAAATATGGAAAAACTTCACTTATTCCCCGTAAACTTATGCGTCTTTTGTAAACACCCTCTCAATATTCAAAATCTCTTACTTAGGTGTATGGAACTTTGATTTTATTCCACTTTCCCTCTTCAGAAATCCTAAAGAAGAGGTGCAAAATTATTAAAATAATCTTAATCATTTTTTTTTTAATTTTTTCATTTAATTTAACTGTAATATTTTACAGTAAGGAGTATTTGGAACAAAACAAAAGTTTGATACACCAAAATGAGATTTTAAATATTAGAGGGGTGTTTGAAAAATGTACGCAAGTTTGTGAAGCATAAGTGAAGTTTTCCCTAAAAAATATTTATACAATAATTAATTAATTATTTAATAATTTTTACATGTAGTGCATAGAGATTGGTTTGTTTGGTTGAGAAGACCACGCCACGAGATTGACAGATAATGAATAGAAGAACTGCTATTTTTTTTCCTATTGTATGTGAGAATTTTATAGAACACATTAACAGAAAAAGCTGGTGTTTACGAGTATCGAATCAAGGCCTTCTTTAATAAGGTTATATATACAGTAGGTGATTTTAATAGATTTTAATAAAGGAGTCAAAAGAGACCGGTTGAATTATTATTATTATTATTTGAACTTAGGAAATTCACCAAGTCATCAAAGTAGCTTCGTCATTGCTTGGTCAAGACATCTTACACTTGGTCAAGACATCTTACACCAGCGTGCAAGAATCCTCGTACCATGTTCTGGTCGAATCTTTGTTTTCAAGTGAAAAAGAATCTTGTGATATTAGATACAGAATCTGATGGTAAAGCATGAATCTTTACGCCCATTTTTTTATTTTTTGAAAAGCTTTACGCCCATTTTAGATTGGCTGACTTGACATATTTTAAGTGACTTTCCCTTCTTACCGCATTACACTGCTTCCTTGCTTGCTGTAGAACACTTGTATATAATTTTTCTCCAAATTGAATTAAAGGAAATTGTTACAATCCAAGTTAGATCCAATCTATTAAATTCGATCCATCGTCTGAAGACCTAATACTTTCACCATTAAAATATATATTCCACACTTCTCAAAAGTCACTAACACAAGAATAAATCCAATGAATATATCAAGTTTACAAGGAAAACTGACCTCAACAAACCTAAACTCAACTATATAAATCTTCTTTTTTTTTTTTCTTTTTGGCTTTCTGTTCAAAAAGAAGTACAATAATAATAATAATAATAAATAAATAAAAAAAACCCCACCAGAAAGCTCACCACCGGGGATTGTTAGCCTATTCTCTTGTAGCTGTGCTGGAGTGATACACAGAGCAAGGTATTTTCAGCCAGAATTTCTGGAGCAGAGTAGAAAACATTGCAGACCAGGCATGAATGATATGATATGGGCTCTCAGCGTCCTGTTTTTGCACGCTTCATGCCACTCGAATTGAAAGGGGAGATACTACCACTTGGCCCAGGACTCTCTTCTCTGAAATTTGAATTTAGCATGGCTAATTCACGCAACTGCTGCCTCTTAATATAATCCTGGGACTCGTCCTGCACATTGAAGGATACAACCCCAAAAAACCAAAAAAAAAGAAAGAAAAGAACTTCTGTCAAAACCAAGGCATATCATGTAATGAAAGTTTAGATTATATTTCACATATGTAATTGTATATATATTGCCATATATACAACTCATGTCATTTAAAAATGGCATCATGCACGCTGTTAAATGTAACAAAACAAAATGTTATTTGTTTCATTTCATTTGAAATAAAGAATAAAGCGTCCTCAGCCGAAGCTTGTCTTTCGACCTGCAAAATGGCCCTTCATCACTTCTCATAAGAAGCGGATAATGAAACTTCACTCTGATCAAAGCAGGAAAATTACTACAAGTTATGAACTCAACATGAGCCTAAGAGTTAGGGTGCCTATATGCTCCCATCACTTCACTCCCTAAAGAGTCATGAAATGGAAGAGCAGACTCATCTGCAGCTTAGTTACATGAACACCGCAATTTTTATCAAATTTTCTAAATATATTCTGCCTCAAAGAACAAGTAAACAGGCAGTAAAAGAATAAATAATTTTCAGGAGATGTTGCAAATATAATACTAACCATCTGTGATAAAATTACATACAATTTTAAAATAGAAAACGATAAGAAAAATTAGGTAAGACATATATACCACAGGTTTGAGCAATTCTTCAATAATTTCCTGCGCCTGTCTCAACCTCATATCAACAACACTGGCAGGTAAATCAGCCTCAATCAAGATGTGGAGTGGTTCATTCAGGTGCTCATAGCCTGGCCTTCCCCTTAGCTTTTCTTCCTTGAGATTGAAAAGAACATAAAATAATTTAGTATGTAAATTAAAACCAATCCTAAATGTGAAAAAGATCACATTAAAAGTTCCATTCAGAAATGCATTATATTTCAATGCAGATTTTGGCCGAATCATCATTGAAAAAAAGCAGTTCAATAGCAGCAGAACAGGAAAGTGTGGTTTAGATGTGTACCACCTTGTCTGGATCCTTTATTGACCCTTTCCCTCTAATGTATACACGGCAGCCTGTTGTAGCTTCCACCCGTTTCAGTGAATTGCCTCTAGGGCCCAGAAGCCGCCCAACAAAATTGAACTAATATCCACCAAGAAACAAGCAGTTTATGTGTTACTAGTTGTTAAAAAGTTCTTTTAAAAAACTGGTGAAACATATGGATATATGCAACAGATTTCACTTCATAAACTAGCTTTTTGTACAAAGCTTACATTTGGGTAAGTATCAACTGGAATTTCCAAACGCAAAATCCTCTTGACAGTGAATGAGCTAGGGCTTGCGGGTGCACCACCTTGCCAGTCCATTGACATGCCAGGGGGTCCACTTAATCTCTGTAATGTAATGAAGGTGCTTAAAATATTATAAAAATACTCAGAAAGAAAGGATTAAAGAAAAAATCAAAGAGAAAAAAAAAATAGCATGTGGTTTTCAGATACACAATGAACATTCATAAAAAATTCATTTGTATAAAAAGAAACAGAAGCGCAAAGGATCACTTTCACAATTCAGACTACCAAATAATCTTGAGGTTTGAACTTTGACTTGAAAACATTAATGCATCCAAAGGTAAGAGTGGAGATTAGATGTACATGCAAACAAGTAGTAAGCTGCAATAGCCTTATTTGTGGTCATTAACTCCTATTTACAAAAACATTACTATCCCCAATCAAAACTTGTTCCTTTGATATATATAAGTAATTGATAAATATCATTAAAAGTAAGGTGCCCTTAAATACACATGAAGTATACAAAAGAAAACCCCTAACTAGAATTAGTTAGAACTTGTTCTTTACCCATTGCAATTCACATACAATTAATATATATCATCAAAAAAAAAAAAAAGGGTCAGTCCTCTGATGCACTTAAATTACATGTAAAAATCAGGTCGCTTTACCACCTTCCTCACATTTGTGAGCTTCAAATGCAATCATCAAGTATTAAATAATAAAAGGTGAAGATTGAAATAATATCAGTTTATTCAAGTCCTCATTAAGCTATTTATTTGTAACGACCCAAGAAAAGAGTTAGCCACATTTGTGCTGTCACTCTTAAATGACTAGTCAAGTTGTAATTTGAGCTTTATAGAATTACTTATAAAGTCTAGTCTTACCTAGTAAATATTAATATAGAACTTAACACTTATGAGCACCTTAATAATCCACCCAATCAATGTAGGCAATTCATCTTTCCCATGTGAGACTAACTTCTTGAGGTGTCACGATCTCCAAAAACCTAACGTCCTCATGAAGGTCATGTCATGGAGCGCCTCAACACCATATGGTGTTACTAGGTTGCTCTAATAACATTTGTTACAACCTAGGAAAAATGCTAACTACATATGCGTTGTCATTCAAAAAGACTAGTCAAGTTGCAATTAGAATTCCCTAAAATTACTTATAAAGTTTAGTCTCACCTAATAAAGAACCAATATAAGACTTAGAACCCATGAGCACCATTATAATCCCCACTCAATGTGGAAAATTCATATTTTTCCAATGTGGGACTAACTTTCTAAGGCATCAAATAATAGTAGTATCATATTACTTAATGACAAAGGGAATTAGAGGAAAAGTTGTAAACCAGCTAGAGTCGCTGAAGTTGTATATTCTAGACTGGATGATTACAAACAACTTTTACGTTTCTCTATTGAACAAGTTTCCTTCCTAGGTGGCAGTTCAATGAAGTAAAAATTAGATCAAAAAGTCAATAATCTCCTTGGATTCATTCACGTTGGTATTATAATGGATACGATTAGATATTATCCACTTTCAGGCTCCTAGATAAGATCTCCACACCGCGACCAGGCACTTGTCTAAATTTTGACTTGATTCCACTACTTTATACTTTGGAGAGAACGCAATGTTAGGAATTTTGAAGATTGTGAGAGACCGGTGAAGTGACAAGATTTGGTGTTCAAACTCTTTATGGGTGGATGGTTGCTTTCAACAATTCCCGTTTTTCTAATTTTCAAGAATTTTTAAATTTGTGTTCTTCTTGTTCTTCCTAATTGGGTGTCCCTCTTGTATACTCTATGTGTACTTGGGTTGAACCCCCTCTACGCCTTCTAATAAAATTGAATTACTTGTGTAAAAGAAAAAATTAAAATAAAATAAAATAAAATCATTGCTGCAGTCTTAACCCTTATCATACTGCATTCCAATTATATACATTGAGGTATGAACAAACTAGCCAAACTCACACATGAAATCAATAGAAAAACCACCGACTTAACACTAAATCATGTATTTATGACACAAACATTGAAAGATGATTCATAAGTAGTTGCATAACTTGAGAACACATAAACAAAATAGATCTCAAGGACACCAAATTGAAATACTAAAGATAAACAATCACCTCCTGAGGAAGGCCATTCCAGCTACCAAATCCTGTCCCGGTGACATTTGAAATGAGGTTCGAAGAAGCCATGGGACTGGGGCTTCTATGCCGAAGTCTGTCAAAGTCACCAAAACCTTGGTTGGACATCATACCAGAAACCCGTAAAATCTCTGCACATTAAAGAGCATTTCATATAAGAAACTGACCGGCGCTCTTGACAAATAAAACACTAACGACGGCATCACCAAGTAGTTGGATATTTGAAGAACCGTGTGAAGTGAAGAAGGAGGAGGATAATAAGCTGCGAATATTAACTAAAAAAGAACTCAGTAATAAGACCATTCAGTCAAGAGCCATAAAGAGTATATGACTACAACAGCATTTACTTACTGTCTAACTTCTGTTTAAGGAGACATGATACCTTAAATGTTGGTATTATACATATGTTGGGTATCGGATGAAGTTAAATGTCTTAGTTCTGCTCAGCAAGGAGGCCTATTGAGGACAACTATTAAGATGACCTAGGCTCCAGCAATTCATTTTGGTCTTAAACTCACGTGCTTAAACTTGTGAGAACTAAAACACTAGCAAACTCCAGAATAAGCCAAAGTAGCGAATACTTTTTTTTTTTTTTTTTGAGAAGTAATGTTTTTTCTTTGGCAACGATGTGTGACACCCAGGCAGACACTTTATAATCCACATAAACTAAAGCCTACTCATGAAGCTAGGGCAGATTCTAACTCAGCGTTCTCATTGCCAACTCCTATGCAAAAAGGTCCCTGGACCCCCAAAATCACACTCTGTCAACATGTTTGATGTTATTACTCTAGCATTGTTATATTTATGTTTTCAGAATATCATCGCACAAGTTTTTAACAGAGACCACCTATGACTAGTTCAAGCCAACCCCAGTATGAAATATTTGCCAGACTCTACGATGCAATCAAATTCATACATGTCCCAAGTATCATCACCACACCCTGCATAAGGCCTTAAAATGGTTTAGAAATTGTTCCTAATTGCTTCTTTTATACCGATACACTGATTTTACTGGACACAATGATTGCATTGATTCACACTACTCCAGACATCACAATGAAATTTTTCACAATTGCTAAAAAAATGAATATGAAGATACGTTTGGCAATCTAATAAAACCAAATTGATTTTTTGAGTTGACTCCATTCTACGTGAACTAACTGAAGCATTCAGCAACTATCTGAAAGACTGAAACTCGATGAATCGAGACTTCCAACTTCCCCATTGGAAAAAGTTAATATCACGTTATCTCAAAAACAAGGATTACCATATTATCAAGCCAGAAGCGCAGGCAATACCATACTCAGACATGTTAGGGAAAAGAAAAAAGATGGATATATGATAAAATACGGTAGTCGTTGTCAGGGACTGAGGACATCAGTGGCCAAGTTCAGTTAACAGTTAAGAACGATCAGACTGATCTAAACCCTTACAAGGAGGCACATTTCTTATCCCAGTAACACTGCTATAGAGACAGAAAAGAATAAGGAAAGGGTAAACTCACTAAAAACCCAGAAAAACCTAGATCCAAAATTCAGAGATTTAGGAAGACACCTTGATTTAACAGTCGGCTACATATCGGAAGGACTTGCATGAAAGGTCCAAGCTTTTGATGCTCTGCCAACAGCTCTGACAAGTACTGACTACAAAACAGCAACACCACGTAGATCAAAAGAACAGAAACATTCAAGATTTTCAGACACAAAAAACAATTCCACAAAAAGAAATTCAAAGACTTGACCAAAACTACATCTTTGTCTCTGGTTCTTTCTGCCTTAATTTTATGAATCATAGTGATAGTTTTTGGAGGAGTACCTGTCAACATCTGGGGTGCTTCTAATCTGGGGTGAAGCAGCTCTTGCTGGTGAGAAGTTGGGATTATACAGACCTGACATGGCTTTTCCTTTTCAGAGAATTTGAACAAAACAAAAGAATGGGATTGAAAAAAGGGTTTTAGCTGTTCTTCTTGTTGCAGAAGAAAAAGGAGAAACAGAGCACCATCAATAAAAGTGGGTTTGAAATAAGGGGAGAAGAAAAAAAAAAGAGAGAGAGAGAGAGAGAGAAAAGAAAAGGGTCGACAGCGCTCTGTCAAATTTGCAGAAAGGAAAGGCAAAATCTTTAATTATTTTCTTCCTCTTTTTTCACTAATTTCCCTTTTGTATCCCACCTCTGTCTATAGAGTTGTGTGTTAAAAATAAATAAAAAGGAAATATAATAAAAGAAAAAAAAAATGGAAGTTGGGGCAGTGGGAGATGGAGAGTGAAAACAAGTGGATCCTTTTGGAAACGAAAAATCAACCAAGGTGGGGGTAAAGATTCTGCAGCAAAATTTTCACAGTGGCCAAGGAAGTAGAAGAAAGTGAGAGAGAGAGAGAAATTTTCGGCTATTGTTTTTTTTTTTTTTTTTTACCGCTGGCAAAGTGCCAGGTGGAAATTTATATCAGCTCTGTGAATGGGAGTGACAAGTTATGTTGCAGCTATAAACACGTGTCGGGCATGCAGCGAATCAAGGGTGGATTAAAGAGTGGGGGCCCCAGCTAAGCATAGAGCCCCAATGGCGAATGATTAATGATGTTTGCCAACGCAGTCTTAGCTGGACGGTGAGGGTGCGAGTTGCTCAACATTTCCTCGTACAACTACGTCGTTTTATGGCTTCTTCATTTGATGTCTTTTGCTACCTTTTCGCCCTTCTTTATTTGATTCGGACATTTTAGCGTGATTCATTCTTCAATACGCCCTTGAGTTTTGACCGCTTTGTGAATAGACATTTTCGCCTTCTTTGTGAATAGACCATGAATCTTTTACGTCCTAACCCTAATAATCAGGATCGAAAGAGAATTTCTTTAAACTTGGTTTATAAAAATAACATGTATTTATTTTTTAATAACATATAAAATATACATAAATTTTTAATATTATTTATTCTAATTTTTTTTATATTACTAAAAAAATATGTGTATTTCACGTGTTCAAATGACACATATCATTTTTATAGACTGAGGTGAAAAAAATTCTTTCAACCAAGTTTGAAATTTTGTCTATAAAAATAACATGTCTTTTTTTTAATAATATTTGAGATGTACATTAATTTTTAATATTATTTATTCTAATATTATCTTAATTGTTAAAAAAAAATAAGTACATCTCACATGTTTAAATAATACATATTATTTATATAAACTGAGTTGAACGAAGCTTCTCGACCCAATTTAAAACTGTCTATCTTTAATTAAATTTATTTTGTTCCCTTTTTCTGCAAATACAAAGTGGGAGGAAGTTTGACTTTTGGTGGAGGGTCCAGAAAGTCAAAGTTATACTTTTTCCTGCGTCCGAGTAGTCTTAAAAAAGGCAAAGGCTATTGAAGTAGGATAACCTTTTCCATAATCAGTGGGAGAGCGAGATTGATGGGTTGTGGTATCTTTAACTTTAAACAAATAATATACCTGCAAAGCCCACCCACTATTTCACTTAAAATACCCATTAATTAATAAAAAAAATTTTAAAACAAATATGAAATACCCATTAATTAAATATTTAAATTATGATATAATAATATTAAATCTTGATAATGAAATAAAGCTTTTGTTGCTAACCTTGTATGTATTAAGCCTGTCTTAAAATGATTTGTCACGTTAATGAATTGAGTGGTGTGTTTAAATTAACATCTCCCGACAAGATAAGAAGAGAGGAGAACTTTCGAGAGATTGAGTGGTGTTCATATTGAAACTGATTGATAATATAGTTGGTGATGTAGCTCTATAACATGAGTCAACAAAAAAAAAAAAATTACAAAAAAAATAATTGAGGGTGGCCAAGTAGCTACTCTCAGTCACTTCCCATATGTGGTCGATCACTTCTAGATTCATTGAGGTCGGTTGATTACCCCCACTAGACCTTACATGGTTACATTGATCTTGAATCTAATACATAATAAACCGTGTCAATCAATAAAGAAAGATAGGGGCTACGCTTGTGCCTTTTTTAAAGAAATGCAGATGTAGAAATACATAAACCATCACATACAAGTAGCGTTACTATTGAAAATGCTATCTTGTTTAAATTTTTATCGATCACTATGAACCATTACGACAATAAACAACAAACAAAACAAGTGTAAACACATGTAAAAAATCAACCCAAATTTTTTTAAAAAAATATATCTTTAACCTGAGAAGTCAAAAATAAAAAAGGTTCTTTCAAACCCAATAATTAAATTCATAAGTCGGACTCAAGATCAATGAGTGGAGTCTTAAAGAACAAAAAGTTGTGACTTGTGAGACAGGAGAAAGAGACGTACTAGAGTGTTGATTTGGCTTTGAGCGGAATTTTTTTTTAAAAAAAATGATAGCATTTACATTGTAGTTTTTTAAGGATTCAAAACTAATTTTACTTTCTCTTATTTTTTTTAAATTAAATACATAAAATTGAATATTGTGGTAACATATTTATTAGGTAATATCATTTATACCGTTGGATAGGCGACAGCACTGCGTAACACAAGATTCGACACGTCAAATCCAATACTCACGGGGTATTGACTCTTCATTAATAATTGGATTCACTATTTATTTTTTTATTTATTTTTGTTTCGATATTCCTTGACGGCGCCATAACATCACAGGTTAAATCATTTTTCTTTCTTTTTTTTTTTTTGTTTTATTGAGAAAACAAGCATCAAAGCGTTCACACTTCACGTGCACCCCCAATTAGCCAATATTATTTTGACCGGTTCAAATGTTAATTAAATAAGGAAAAGGGATAAAACAACCAAAAGGGGTGACTCCACAATAAAGCTCAAATGGTAAATGCAATATAATTTTTTTTTTTTTTTTATTTGACATGTTCATACAAGAAAATGAAGATGGAAGATTTAAACTTATGACCTCCGCTTCATTAGGCGATTGAGCTACTTCTTAGAGACAATATAATACAAATTTAATAACAAATTATAGATCCCGTTCAAAAGTATTGTTGTTAATGTAATTGTGAGTGTTGAGTCCTACATTGAAAAAATATAAAAGAAAATAATATTTAATATATCTAAGTGAACCTTAACTCATTAACTTAGACTTTTGAATTAGAGTTATATTTAATTATGTATATTAAAAAAGAACACAAACGTACCATCGGATGTTCAATTACAATTTTTAGTACAAGTAGCATTACCCGTAGCATTACTACTGGTAGCATTACTACGGGTCTTCAATTAATATTAAATCACTTGACAATATATTCACCATCTGGTATCATGTACCGTTATATTTTGGTTCAAACAAAAATTTGGCAATAAAATGACTCTCCTAAAGAATCCTATTATTGTTTTAGGGGACTTTTTTAGTTGTTGATATTTTTGGTCTAAAATTTGTTAACATTGATACGACAGAAAAGTAAAAGCTTTTATTTTTATTTGTTTATTTTTTCAGGAATAATTTATTTTTTGAATTGTTTGATAAGAAAAAGAAAAAAAGAGAGAACCAAACAAATATGGCCAAGGCCTTCTTGTTGGGCCGAGAAAGTGTGGCGGGGTTGGGTCCAAATAATCCATGCGCAAGTAAAAACATTCCAGGCACGAGGAGAGGCCGAGAGGGAGATTGTCGAGAGAGGGAGAGAGCGAGATCTGATAATGTCGTGGGTGTGGTTGGAAGCGACGCTACCTCTGGGAATCATAGCAGGGATGCTGTGTGTGATGGGTAATGCTCAGTATTACATCCACAAAGCTGCTCACGGCCGGGTATTTTCCATTTCTTTCTTCTGTTTTTGGTTTTTACATTAATTCGGATCAATCCCTCTTTCTCGGACTAACTCAATCCCTAAATCTCTCAGCCGAAGCACATTGGAAACGACGTGTGGGACGTGGCCATGGAAAGGAGGGACAAGAAGCTCATCGAGAAGCTGTCTGCTGCTCATAATTAAAAGAAAATGAAAAAAAGGTTTTTCTTCTTTACCGCGTGATTTCGCTTTTAGGGTTTCGTTTCGTTTGAGGTTGAGACTTTAGTGTTAGGGTAATTGTTCTTATCAAGTACATATAATTCTTTCAATGGTGAAACTACGGTTATTATTCAGGTTTCTAGTCGATCGTCCAATAACTACAAAAATCAACCCAGTTTCAGTTTAGATTACCGCTATTATTCACGTTTCTAGCCAATCGTGTGTGTGTATTTATTTCACTTGAGATTTCATGTTGTGATTCTTATGTTCCCCTTACATAGACATAAGTCATTTTTGAGACAAGGATGTTGTGTGCAAATGGCATGTTTATCGACTGCTTGAAACTACGATAATAGATTTAAATATGCACGCCTTTTTTCCCAACTCAAAAGGTAAATGGATTTAGATCAGTCTACAGACCACCATTGATGCTAGACTTTAAGGATAATGCAACCCAGAATAGTTGACTGTACGTAAGGCATAGAGCTTTTTTGCTTGGGATTTATGATATTATGCATGAGCTCGACACTCCTAGATTGCTGTAGTTATCGGAAGGCATTTGACATTGCGTAAACTTCAAATGTTTGTGATATGGGATAGCTGAATGATTAATTTATGCTAGTTTTCACATAATTAACAAATTATCTGATATTCTAGGTTGAAGTAGTTGTAGATATGTAGCTCTTGCTTTCTAATGCGTTAGTTCCATGAGAGAGGGACTTCCCTTCCCCCAACCCACAAATGTTGCTTCTGCCGTTGCAGATACTATGAAATGTTGAAAATATGATGTGTACATATTTCTGGTTTTACATCATATTTCAAGCATTACACTTACGCACTCTCCTGAGCAAACCCCCCACCCCCCCCAAAAAAAAGAAGAAGGAACAAACAAGGACAAAGGGACAAAAAGGGGAGGGGTGTGTGTGTGTGAAATTCGAGTGTTTGTTTCTATATTTCACTGTTTGTGCGTGCATGTGCTTCCTTTATTTTTTTGTGGGGGGGGGGGTCACCATTTTCGTTTTGCTTAGACATTTAACAATAGGTATCACCTTTTGTTTCTACCAAAAAAAAAAAAAAGGAAAAAAAAAAAAGAGAGGAAGTCATGATAAACTTTTTGGGTTTCATCTTCTGCATGCATTTATTTACCACCAAGGTCTTTAACTTTAATAACTTTAACAATAATTGATTCGTATAGCTTTTTCAATTGCTTTTGAATTTCGACAATTAAAATTGACACCGCTGATCATCTCGAGGACTGCTTAATAAACATAAATTATTGGCTACTCAAGTTTAAAAACTTGCATACACTCGCACTTGTATGCTTTCAGATTCCATGCTGAGTTTTGTTCTACTTTTGTGCTCACACATATTGAAGTTTTTTTTTTAAGGGATCATTAATCTGGGCTCCCCACTTTTTCCCGCTCCTCTCCTCACTCTGCCCATATGGATGCAAGTGTTTGTTTGTGTTCATCAAATATCTTGACCATGAAACTTATTATATTTACTACAAAATGCAGGAAGGTTTGCTAATGAACTCTTGAGGAAGGAATAAACTGCCAGCAATGCTGAAGAGCCTCAAGAACAACTCCATCTTGTGTTAGTTTTGGTTGTTTGCAAAGTTGCATAAGCTCTGAACCGTGTAGGAAAAATACTCTGTTCTCCTGTGAATTTCCTTGTTATGTTGAGTCTTTGAATTTCGTTGTGAGAGCTTTGTCGAACATGTAACCTAACCTGTTTCTGTTGTGCCCGGAAATATTAAGGGCTTCAATAAATTCTTCAGAACTAGTTAATTGGATTAGACTCGGAGCGATAGAAGAGTGGTGAAAGGGGGACTTCTCATTTGGCAATTAATCTCTATTAAGAATAGAGCCTGAACGGTGAGTTTATTCACTTCGCTTCCTATTGAACCCTTTTTTTCCATATTATGATATTAAGAGCATGTTTAGGATTGCATTTGAAAAATAGAGTTTTTAGCTCTAAAAGAGCTTTTGGGCCATCTCTCTTAAGAATAGAGCCTGAACGGTGAGTTTATTCGCTTCGCTTCCTATTGAATCCTTTTTCTCATACTATGATGCTAAGAGTTTGTTTGAGATTGCATTTGAAAAATAAAGCTTTTAGCTAAAAAAAAAAGCTTTTGTCAAAAGTAATTTTTGGCAATTTTTAAGTTTTTTTAACATTTAAAAGTGCTTTTAATTTTTTTACTAAATGAATATTAAAAAAAAAAAAAAAACGAACTTTTTGAGTGTTAAAAAACACTTTTAGACTTTTCAAATACAATCTCAAAAGGACCCTAAGTTGTTAACGGAAATGGATATTGCGGTGGCATCTTATGAGTTTTAGAATAGAGTTGGGGCCTTGAGGGTGCCCATTCATAATCAATTTTAATTTGACCAATTTAATTAAATGAGTATTTTTTAACTATAATTTGCTAATTTCGTGTTGAATTCACATGATTTATTAAAAATTACTAACTTCAAATGTTGTGTGTAGAGTAATGGGCATAAAATTAAGTAAATTTTGACTAATTTAATTATACGGGTCAAATCTTTCAACTTTAACTTGTTAATTTCGTATTAGATTTACGGGTTATATAAAAAATCATCAATCTATTGACGCATGATTATCAGAATGCATTTGGTTTTGATGTGTTAATTTTTATTTTTTTTTTAATTACCCAAAATCCCCGTAATTGATATAAGCATGTGGAATTATTTGTCGACCGTCTGGTTATGCTGTCACAAGAGAGCAGTTGCCCTGTCGCTGATGCCGACCAAGGCCAACTGCCTTTTCAGCATATAATTCATATCTTATTAGTGACTGATGACTGGAAAGATATTTATTAAAAGCTAACAGAATATTCGTAGCCCAAGTACTTAATTTGGTATATTTAAAAAGAGAAATCAGTCGGTGTATGGTTGGTTGCATTTGTTCGGTCAGTGAGGACGCAAATGAATTAATTGAGGAAATCAACGCGGGGGGAGCATTTTGCTCTTAATAATGAAATTCACGTTTTCCTCTACTTTATTATGCGTGGTCTACAACCGATTAAGTTATCATTTAAGAACAATTATGTTATTTCACTTGAAATGGATATGAATCATTTTATGATTTAAATTATATTATATTTAATGGTATATATATTGTTACATAATTTAAATTTTTAAGAGAAGTTTCACACATTTCAAATTTTCTTCTCAAAAATTGGTTCGCAAATGATGTGTCACCATCTAATGAGATTTATTATTTTTTGAAGTGTGTCACAAACTCATGGGATAAGGAACAAAAATTTAGAATGTTTAGCATTTCTCAATTTTTAAATGATGTGATATATGTACACGATAAATGTAACAAAACAAAATCTAAATCGTGAAATATGTCACTCCATTTCACTTGAAGTGATTACACTAAACAATAGTATGCAAATATGAGATAATGATCTTCTCCATCTCTTTTACTCTTTATTTAATAATAAAATATTTCATTTAAAATATTATCATTTTTATTTATTTATTTATCCACGTTCACTATTCTCGAATAGTAGAAAAAAATTTAATTCATGCATTGTTGAGTTTTTGTTTATTTTTTTTTACATATCCACACAAAAGAATGGGAAAGGGAGATTCGAGCTAACGACCTTTGCTTCATTAAGTATGATCCACAGCAGATTGAAATATTTCTTGAAGACCATGCATTGTTGAATAAGGGTCGCAGTAGCATGTGATGAAATACATGTATAAGAAAATTGGTGAAGAGGATGAGGAACCTCCATCAATATTGATGGAGTGAAAATGATTGAATGGGTCCATCAAATAATCTTTTGGTGGTGCTGAAATCAAATGTGATTCCCCCGTCACCTCCGGTTCGGAATGCCTTTTGGCTTTGGGACCATTACTCTCTTTTATTTAATAATAAAATAATAGAGTCGACAAAAAAAAAAAAAAAAAAAAAAAAGAGCTTCATAGATTCGTTTGGTCATTTGTTTTTGGCCTGTCCTCTTTGCTCAGCATGTGGAACCTCTATATTGTTTTTTGTTTTCTTGGTATTATTTAGACGGCCTGAAAGAGAAGTACAGCCCTCCAACTAACAAATAAAAATAAGGAAAATGTTAAGTGTTCTTCTAACGTTCTTCTAGTCTTACGTGAAACATGATTTAAGAAAAAATAAAATTGTAGTGGCCTGCATCACCGGTTTTTTTAGGCATTAGCACCAAATTTGAAGCATTAGCACTAAATTTAAGATAATTAAATCCATTTTGGGTGAAACCATCCTAAAGGATTAACCTTCTCCTCTTAGGTTTTAGTTTTGAATCAAAAAACAAGTTTTAAAGCANATTATTTAGACGGCCTGAAAGAGAAGTACAGCCCTCCAACTAACAAATAAAAATAAGGAAAATGTTCAGTGTTCTTCTAACGTTCTTCTAGTCTTACGTGAAATATGATTTAAGAAAAAATAAAATTGTAGTGACCTCCATCACCGGTTTTTTTAGGCATTAACACCAAATTTGAAGCATTAGCACTAAATTTAAGATAATTAAATCCATTTTGGGTGAAACCATCCTAAAGGGTTAACCTTCTACTCTTAGGTTTTAGTTTTGAATCAAAAAACAAGTTTTAAAGCATTAGAACCTAAATATTAACTCTAATAAAAATTAATATGTTGGTAAAAAAATGGTATTACAATTTTATTTTTTCTTAAATTATATTCTACGTAAGACTGAGAAACACAAAAAAATATTATGAGGAGAACTCTTAAAAATAAATCGATATTTTGGACTGTCTGTCCCCGGAGAGGCCAGAAGAAAATTAACAAATTAAGATAAAAATATTTGATCATTTAATTAAGGAAGTCGCGTAATTTTTAGGCGAGAAGAGAAGTGCCGACCATGTTCTCGGGGCATGGGCATCGACGTGGGTGCCTGTTAGAGTTTTGGTTTGACCCGCTGTGGATTAACAAAGCTGATAATATCTAAATGTAGTTGCGGTCAACTCATAGACTAATAAACACCCTTTCCTGGGTCTATGCTCAAGTCCTTTTCTTGGGTAGGTGACGACCACCAGAAGGCAGAGAAGCAGCTAGATCAGGCTGTGTGGATCCTATGCCCATTGCCCACCTGTCGTGCTTAAAGGAAAGTTCAAGCACTAATGACCTGTAGGCTGTAATCTTTTCATAGGCAATGACGTCTTCTTACCAATCACTATTATTTTTTTTTTTTTGCAATAACCAATCACTATTATTGTCAAGGAATGGATGTATTCTGGTATGACTTTGAGTTTCTTTCTCCTCTTCTTCTTCTTCTAATATATATTTATATTTCTAAGCATTTTCTTCTTCTAGTGTCATGCTTTCAAAAGTACTAACTATGCCACAGTTACTTACCAGGAGGCAAAAGTAAGAATTAGGAAGAAACCCCTTCAATCAGAAAGATTATAGAAACCAGAACCTAAGCACATTGGCTAGCACTGGTTAAGAAAGATCTGGCAAAAATCAAATTTGTATCGAGGCTAGCTGCGCATGAGTGGATATAAATTTCCTTGTAGAAGGGAGCGAGGGAAGCTTGAAACCAGTGGATGGAGGAGGCCAAACTTAACATGAGAATGATCGTTGTGATCAACTGATTTTTCATACTTACATTCCTTAGACATCAATAGCAACAACACAAAAAAAGAAAGAAAGAAAGGTGGCATAAGAATTTTTATTCCTTGTCAATGGGACAACTAAATTCATCACATATAAAATCGCTTTGGGCTACACACCACAATGAATCATAAAACTATGGACGACTTTGTGAGATCGATTACACAAAAATCCTATATTAACCACACTAAAAGCAACAGCCTACAGGAAACAATGCAGCGAAGGAGACACCACTACCAAAAAAAGGTGTGATTTGGAAGAATTTCTGAATACAGGAATTGAACTTGAATATGAATAGCAGTTGGATGACAGTGGAAGCTTGTACAAACTTTGGGAGTCAGGGTGCATATTCACTCTCGAGGACTGGCTGCGTTCGAGTCACTGTTGCAGCAGGAGCTTTTGTATTCCCAACCGTGGTCATATGCAGGGCTTCTCCTCCTTCTGCAGCCCTCTCCATCTGTTGCATTTTCTTCTCATGCTTGTACTTTTGCACCCACAGAACCAGGAATGTCAATAACACCAACAACCCTAATCCGCCCAGCACAGATCCCACAATTATCCAGGCTTTGGAATTATTCTTCTTTCCTCCACCACTCGGGCCTGGACCTGCATTTGGAGTTCCAGCACTTGGTGTAGGAGAGATCGATGTCGGAGGAGGAGCAGAAGAGTAGACCACAATAGAGAAATGCCCCTGTTGAATTGTGAGGCACGTATTACCTGATGCCACATTGCTGAAATTGGGGTTACCATGTAAATCAAACCAAACACACTTTGCAACAGCCCCATCAGGGACTGGTTGCACATCCACAAAATTAATCGATATGGAATCACCAGTGGCTGTAATATTCAATTCTGGTAAATCTGTAGCAGACAAGTTTGAAGCATTATAAGCAAGAAGACCCAGCACTGGAGTCAAGTAAGTGTAATCACGTAATGCATAGTACTCCATAGATCGATTGCCCAAGTTTTGGTAGACCAAAACAAGCCTCCGGACATATGGGCTCGTAGTAACTCCTATGGGAATCTTGAACTCTTTGTACATGGAAACACCTTTTCTATATAAGCTACCACTCCTGAGCCTCATTGCTGCAATCTTGATTCCGGCCAAATCTGTGGGAACGGTTCCATCATAGGGAATGCCGGTCTTTGGATGAACAAAAGCCCTGTAAGCAAAGTCTTGGAGCCGCGCATCCAGAGCACGTGCAGGGCTTCTTGAAGACCCAGGAGTAGATTGAGCCCTGGGGGCCGGCAGCCAGAAGAACCACATCAGTAGAATAAGCATCGAGAGACTTTGAAGAAGAAGCCCCATCGATGCTTTGTTATACTAGACAAATTCAGCTCAATGCCACTGAAAAATTTTGACTTTGTATAATCCCAGAGAGTACCCAGAGAGTCAACACCAAAATATGTTTAATCCCTCAGATCTAAAGAATAATAACGGAAATATGCAAATCTGTGCCAAGAAGCTTAAAAAGCATTCATCTCTCAGCCTCGTAATCTCTTGCTTAGAGGCAAGCCTATCTCTAATTAATGGAAACAACGGGTAGGGGGAGTGTACAAAGAAACATTATATTCTCAGGGAGGGTGGGGGGTAGTAAAAGCAGCTTTGAAGGTTTCAACCGTTGCAACCCCTTACGGCCTCAGCTCAGAATACCTTTATTTCCCTTTTGGAATCCTTGTAAAAGAAGCTCTCACAGACTTGGGGAATCTTTTAACCATTATTTCATTCCTCAAAGGAATTGAAACCCTGATTCCTCGCCATTTTCCCATTGATAAACATTAAACCCCAGCAATAATTGAAATTAAAGCAAAGCAAAATACACGCTTGAGAAAAATCTTCTTCTTCAAGATTTAAACGGTCAAAAGAAACCCACTAATTACTATTTTATAATTCCTATATTTGGACCAGTAATCAAGCAGCGTATCAAAGATATTATCAGTAGGAGGCAACTAAATACCTGGTCTCCGTACGGATTACGGTGACGGGGTTTCAGTAGAAACCCCTAAATCTTCGCCAAAGTTTCAGCTACCCAACGACAATGGGAAAAATGTCCTCCTCTCGCAGTTTGCTTGAAGCTGAGCAAAACATGCAAAACCCAAATCCCCCCTCACATAAAAGTAAATACCCACAATGGCAGGACCATTAAAGACCCCAACAAACAATAAACCACCCACCAGAAAACGCATAAAACCCTAGAATCTTCAAGAATATCATCATTTAATTGGTGGGCAAGATCACAGTAATAACAGCTCGGCAACAACACCGACGCATATCAGAGCCCCCGGACGGCCTGCATTCCGGCTAAATCTGGAGGATATCACTGAGCTAGACGTAGTTTGTGCTGATTATCACTCGGTGCTTAAGGGATCGAGAGCTTTCCGAATAAAGTGGCGAGAGGAACAGTACGACTAATTGGTGTCTTTTCCCCCCTTTGTGACGAAAAAAGCTGGTGACGGAAAGGAAATGGGTAAGACTTTGAGAGAGCAAGGACGAGTAAAGGAGAGACCAAATGGGTCACAAGCCGGAAAGAAAAACGAAAAATTGTTGAGAAAATCTGTGAAACGAAGGCGATAAGCATCTAGGGGATGCAGAAGGCCAGCAGAGACGGACCGGTGGAAGTGATTATAAAAAGACAGAAAGACATTAAAGAACGAAAGTAGAAAGAAAGAAACAAGGAAAGAAAAAAAAAAAAAAAAAAAAAAAAACACTTCTCCTAATTAATTAATTCTACTATCTAATGTGAATGCTTTGATTTTGATATGCAGACTAAAATAAATTAACATTTTTATTTACAGGCGGCTAATTAAATATATTACAATTCTTCACCAAATTCAAACCCCACATTATACTCTTTCGTCTTCGCACCCTTTTAGGTTTTAACCTTAATTATGTGCCTAATGCTTCAGACTTACGTTAGACTAAATGTTCTGCAGATGAAAGGGCATTCGAGAGTGTCAACCTACATGGGTACGTGGTTGGATGGTCTTCCACGTGAGTTACTTGTTGGTTTTGCACGTAAAAAAAAAAAATGTTTAATATAGGCACAACTTAAGTTTAACTTTGGCTCAACTTTTAAGCTAAATTTTTTTTTCTTTCTCTAGTTTAAGGCTCTCTCTCCTTCATATCAATATTTTTTAAAAACTTAATAAAAAAATTAAGTTAAAGTTAGACTTAAATTGTGTCTTTATCATTTTTCTAAAAAAAATGTTGTATAACACATTTTACTAATCTGGCATTACCAATCAGCATTTTCTTGTTCGGATTCAATGTCTTTTCACGTGAACGGTTGGCTGGCTTTCCATATAGAGAATTATATATATATATATATTGATGTAATACTGTCAATCAATCATTAATTTATGGACAGGGTTTTCTTCCAAATTGGGTTGGAGGAATCTCTTACAATTTAATTTATAAAAGTGACATGTGTCCTTTTTAAAAAAAATATGCTAGATGCACATGCGTTTTTAATATTATTTATTTCAACTTTATCCCTGTTATTAAAAAAATATATGCATCTCACATGTTTAAAGAACACGTGTCATTTTTACAGATTAGGTTGAAATAGATTCTTCCAACCCAATTTGAAAAAAAAACTTTATCCTTAATTTATTTAAAAAACAAAACAAAACAAATTCAATCATTAGTAGCTTAACGCTAGCAAAATAGAATAAAAGCGTAACGTGTAATAATATTAATAATAATGATGATGATGATGATGATGATGCAATGGACAGCTCTGATTGCACTTGGGTTTGTCATTTTGCTCATATAAGCATTTATTTTGTTTTGAGTGAGAAATCGGATCCAACAAATTTTTGGGCTGAAAATAGAATGCGGAACCTACCGTATCAAAACATATCTACATTCCACACAATCAAATAAATGGTATATATATGCAATTGGTCCCAAAATATATATTGCCTTTTCCCCCTTCACTCTATATTTTTCGGGTTCATTATTATTATTATTATTATTTTCTTGTCTCATGTCATGTAAGACATATTCATATTCCCGACCATTTTCATGTGGATCTCATACATTATATGTGCATGTTAACACCATTCACTCGTGCAATTTCACATTGTCGAGCATATGCCATGGGCAGAATCATAAGTTTTAGTAAGCGGGATAAAACTAACCCAAAAAAAAAAAGAGGAAGAAATTCATTTTTATGGGTCTATCCTTTTTTTTTTAATAATTATCAGCATTATTAAGAAATATAAAGTGATTAGAAGTGGGTTTTGACACTTTCATGGGTGGTTCCGTGGTTGTGTTTCATTTTCAATATACCCTAGCTACACTATTTTCTTTTATTCTCAAGACTCACCGTTTATTGAACATAAAGCCAAATCCTATTTTTAAACACTCGTATATACTCTTAACAATCTTCCATAAGTTGTCACATTAAATAACTTTGTCAACTCTTTGACATATAAAGGATATTGGGTCTCATGTCATGTCTAAGATATTCTCTTTAATTATTTAAGTTAATTGAGATAAATTATTTTATAATTAATATTTAATGTTATTACATCTAAGTGTTTTATTATTTTTTATTTTTTGTTAATAACATGACTATAAGACTGTAAACTTGAGAATTAAGTTAATTGAAAAAATATGTATAAACTAAATCTATATATATATTTTTAACATGTTTACACAAGAAAAAATTGAACGAAAAATTCGAACTAATAACCTTACTTTATTAGGCAGCGTGATCGACAGCGAAATTTCTCCATGCTTGGACAAATTCAAAAGGAAAACCCATCGGAAAACTAAGGCCCATTAATATGCGACGACTGGAGTCAACAAAATTGAACCAATAATATTAATAACATTCTCCAATCCAAAGAGCACAAAGAATTTAGTGCATAAACAAACACACATGCATTTGCTTTTAAAAACTCGTGCCATGCCATTCCATGCCAGCTCATACAATCCGACTCCTTCCACTTCCAGGTCCACTCACGCTAATTTACGCACCGTGCGCACGCACGCACATGCCTGCGCATGTGATCCGAACGGCTATTTTGGGAACTTTGCTTTCAACAATACCCCTATAAGTAAAGGGCTGAATCCTGTACAGCGAAGGCCAGGTGGGAAGGTCGTACAAAGACCATTTGCTCCCCCCCACTCCAAAAGCGTATCCAATGACATATGTTTGGGTGCAGGAAGAGGAAGGAAGAGCAAGGGCATATTAGAAAATGACAAGAACCACTGGTTTACGGCTCGTGATATACGGCCGTCGTTTTGCCAGGCCTCCTGTCCCGTGCGTTTGCGTAGAATTCTAAGAAACGCCATTTTGTTTTGTTGTGTTGCTTCTTCGATCTCCGATCTCCTCTCGGGCCCATCTCCCCCTCATTGTGCTCTCTCTCAGTTGCTTCCAGCCCAACTCCGCACGCACACGTACCTACCTAATCTTTTCCCAATTCTATCTTAAAATTTTAAAATGGTACATAACTGTTAAACGTTAACTATTGAACATTTTTTACTGACGAAAANTTACACAAGTTAACATTTTCCTCATCAGTGATAACAGGTTTAAAAAGATCACTTAGAGAATCATCGAGAATAGGACTAGTTGAAGTAAACAACTTAGAAAAATGATCAACAATATAAGCACCTATGTTTTCCCTGCTATTAAGAACTGCACCATCATAAGCTTTAATGAAAGTTAGGGAGTTGTACCTTCTTCGACAGACAGTAGAAGCATGAAAAAATTTAGTATTCAAATCAGTGCAGGTAAGCCAGAGCTCTCTAGATTTCTGTTTCCACAAAATTTCTTCTCTCAGTAATTGTTCTTGAAGCTCAGCTTGGAGATTCTGCTCTACAGATGCATTAGAGATGGAATGAGGCTTGCTCTGAATCACATTAATATCTGACATTAACTTCTTAATGCAAGACTGAATTCTACCAAAATGACGATGATTCCACTCTTTGAGGGTAGATTTTGTGCTTTTCCATTTTCTGCTAACAGAGAAAGCTGGAGAGCCAAGAACATCCATCAACCAGGCATTAGCAACAACTTCATAACTGGTATGATCTCTTGTCCAGAAAGCCTCAAACCTAAATGGTTTTGGTAGATCTTGATAAGTGCCGACCGTAGATAAGAGAAGGGGACAATGATCAGAGTTGGAGGCAGGAATAATGCTGATAAGAGAGTTAGGGAAAAGATGCGCCCAATCCTTATTGGCAAGACCCCTGTCCAAACGCTCCCTAATATTTACATGACCTTGCCTATGGTTGCTCCAGGTAAATTTGTTTCCATTGAAACCCAAATCAATCAAAGCATTCGAATGGACAAAATCTTCAAAACGTCTATGGGAAAGAGAGCCAAACGAGCGCCCACCAAATTTTTCCGCCGGAGGGAGAATTGAATTGAAATCACCCAAAAGAAGCCAAGGACCTCCAAAAGAGTTCCCAATATCTGAAAGAAACTCCCAAAAATCACTACGCCTCTGGCAAGTATGAGGTGCATAAACACATGTAAGCAACCATGGACTATGTGGAGGATCCGAGTAAACAAGACAAGAGATATGATTTGAGTCTTGCTGAATGGGCTCAATATCCACTCCATGTTTCCAAGCTATATAGAGACCACCTTTGGATCCAATTGGAGGAATTTGTAACCAAAAAGGGAATCCGATGTGATTTAAAACAAATCGGATTCTTTGAGCATGCACCTTCGTCTCAGACAAAAAAATAATCTTTGGCCGATGAAGCCTGCTAAGAGCACGAAGTGTGCGAATAGTCGGAGCACGAGCTAACCCCCGACAATTCCATGAGAGGACTCTCATAGGGGATGAAGGCCTGAAACCTCCACCAACAGAGGCACCACCAAAGCCGAAGAGGTGAAGACAACCACCAACTAGGATGCTTAGGATACTAAACAAAGAGAGAACAGGGGAAAGGCCGGATCATAGGAACAAGGAAAACTCACTAAGGAGTTAAAACAAAGCACCAGGCTCCCATAAAAGAATAATCATGAAATAGTATAGTACATCTAAACCGAAATGAACAATATGATCAGGAAAAACAAAACCAAAGTTGAAGAAAGAGCAGGAGTTAGATCAAAGCAACAGGTGAGAAATCTTCAAATAAAACCCAAAAGGCCAAAACCCACAAACCTACCAAATAAGCCAAAGCAAATCTTAGAAAAACCCTTTTAGACCTGAGAAATAAACCTAGGTTCGAAGTTTGCCTGATGAAGACCCGGTTGAGGAGGATGAAGATGGCACTCTTCGCTAGCTTCTACGACTTCACTAAGAACCAAGACCCGACCCAATCAAGAACCGGACCCAATCAATCATGAAACTGATCAAAACCTGTGAGAGGAAGACGAAGATGGCACTCCGTGTATGCAGAAAAACCAGAGCTGGTCAAAAACCCGTAAAGGATCAAAACCAAAGCTGATCAAACCTGATATGGGTTTTCGTAAAAACCGAGTATAAGAGAGAAAAAACTAAAATTAATCTCACAGGGAGATGGATAGGTCTCACAAGGGGATGGGTTTTCCTCACAAGGAGGTGGTTAGGCCTCACAAGGGGGTAGGTGATCGCCGGAGCAAGGAGCTAGGGCGTAGAGAAGGAAGGGAAAAATCGCCGAAGGCGAGAGAAAAAATCACTGTAGCAGATATCCAATAACAAAATTAATCATTAAAGCATAAGGATATTGACATTTTGCCCGCATTACACTTGTGTTACAATCAAATGCCATCTTACATAAATCATTGTTTTGTTTGTTGGTCCCCTTCTCCAAAGGATTCTAGCTGGATCAAGATCCCTAGTAATACCTTAAAAATTGTCGGCCAACTTTTTTTCAAATCTCAGCCATTGAATATATCTAAAGGCTTAGAATAAAACATCCACTATTTAATGGGTGACATATCCCGAGGCTATATGTATTTTAAAATTCAAATCTAAACAAATGCATATTCTCGAGCCTATCTTAATAGTGGGTATATTATTTTAAGCACTTAATATATTCAATGGCTGAGATTTGAAAAAAAGTTGGCCGACAATTTTTAAGGTATTGTTGGGAATCTTGATCTATTATAACCTATGTTTCTTAACAACTTAAAGACATTAACGACCAACACACAAAATAATGCCATCAATTGAATGTATTTGATGCACCATAATAGAAATGATTATTGTAATTTTTTATTTATTTATATTTCGTTAGAAGTATAGTAAAATGGTTGAATTCATTATATGAGGGTTGTTTTCTTATAAGTAATCCATTTTTCCAGGTAGGTGGTTAGAAAACCCAAATAAGATCGGAGCAAATGAATTCCTTATGATTTCTCTCATAATTGCAAATTGCTAGGACTAGGAGATCACAATCTACTCAGTAGATGATAGAACCCAAAAGTTGAAGGATTTCAAATTGGTTTTAACATTGTCATATTGGTAATCCGTCATTTCAAATTGGTTTTAACTAGAAACGAAGGAGATGGCAACGCCCTAGGTTTTTCTTTTTTTAAAAAAAATTATTCTTTACTTTTTTACTTTTCAAATTTATATAAAAATATTTGTCTTACTAAAATTTTTAAGGTATTTTTGTATTTTTGTTGGCTTTTGGGAGACAACGAAATTTTTTTAGTAGATTAGGAACAACATTAACAAAACAGTAGTTTGAGTGGAAATATATATACTTTTCCCAAAAACCAAATAACATAATGGAGTATAAATATAATTATAATAAAGTTACCCCCGCATCTCTAGAACTTAAAATCACATGCTTTTAAATTTTTCTCTTGGCCGCTTAATTTTATGATCGGACAGGTTGCCGATAAAATGCTACTGCAGGCAAAATCAATTTTAAAATAATATATATAATAATTTCATTAAAAAAAAAAACAAAAAACTTAATAACAATACTAATAAAATATATTTTGTTTGGAAGGCAACTCGGTGGGTTGGGTTATGGGAAGAGGGATTCAACGTAGGAAGTCATGGTATATTTTCTTTTCGGTATAACAGGATGGAGTGGTAGATCTATTTCTTATATATTGCTATCCCACACCCATATTTCTCAACATCAAAGCCAAATCAAAATCATAAGAGATAAACTAGCTAGCTTTGTAATCGGAGGGGGTCAAGGCCGGCTTTGTTGACGCGTTGGTGGCACATACTCCGGCGGTGTGGGAATATGGGATGACTAGGAGTTCGTCGTTGGTCAGAAAAAAAAATTAAGCAGTAATAGTTTAAAATTTACAAAGTGCGAGTGATTTACAACTATTTTATAATTTGTTAATGTACAACTATTTTATAATTTGTTAATGTGTTAAGATGTGACTTCGAGTGTTGGTTAAAATCCTCTTTCAAGTAAAACTGTAACTCGCCTTGCTCCAATTACGTGCCAAAAAATTATAAATATACCATTACTCTAAAGCAAAAAAAATCTGAATATGCTAGAAGGAATCAAAATCACATCAATAATCAAATCTCATGGCATATGCTTTTAATATGTAGATAGTTGCATAATACAACAGAATGAACAATAAAAGATCCAAGAAATGGTCTAGTATCCTACTCAAAAGGCTTAAAACTTGTTTGCTTAAGTTACTTAGCCACATATAACATCTGGGTTTCCTGCTTTTGTTTCTTTATTTCTAACCAACAAAAATCAGAAGAATGGCAAAAGGATGCAGACATTGCCAAAATATCAGGCCAACATATGTAAGTTAATTATTAATTCAAGTTAATATCTTTTACCGTAGATAATAATTTTCTAAATGGAATTATAAAGCAGCAAATTAGCAATAAACTAAAATATTCATCACAAAAAGTATCAATATTTTTTTGTCCATACATGATGTCAGGGTACTCATCAAATTAAATATAGAAAAAAAAAAAAAGAAAAAAAAACATATACCTAGCTAATGTAGAAAATAGAGGTCAATTAAGACAAAGCATCATAGTATCAAAATTCTCTTTTGCTCTTTTTGCACTTTCCTCCTTGCTTGGCTTCTCCAAATCTACTTACCCCTACAAGCATCACACCAATTAGCACTTACACAAAAGATTAAGAGCAGTGTCAATTCTAAAACTGACAAATTTTAGAACAGGAGATCACCTTTTCCTCTAGGTGATCTCCTGTTCTAAAATTGAGAAATTCAACACTCTAAAAAATAAAAAAAATCAAACAAAAGCTGTTTATTTACTTAGGTTACGATGTGTTTCACAAATTACGCACTAGAAAAAAGCTATGGAAGATTACTACATGAGCACAGAAAAAGGTAAATTTGAGAGAAATTTAGGTTCAAACTTACAGTAAACACCACTCCGTTAATTATCACCCACCGGCAACAAACTTGTAACAAATTAAAGCACTATTTTAATAACTATAATATTATTCAATTCAAAAAGAAGAAGAGAGCGTACAAGAAATGAATATCAAATCTATTAATTAAAGAATTTTAACCTATAAGGTTCGGTATAAAATCCGTATGTCTCAGACTCCAAAATTCTTTTAAAATTAGGATTAACAAAAGAATGCCTGTCATCAATGTTCCTTATAACTGCATCAAGGATTTTTGAACAAATCCCTGGTAGCATTACATTCAGCCTTCTCGAGTAGTGTTCAGATGAATGAAACTGTCATTCAATAAGACAAAGAGGATTAATATATGAACAAATTTAGTTGAATATAACTATTGACAATAAAGAAAAACACAACAATTAAAAATACCTGGGTGTCGTGGTCCTTGAAATGGTGGAATATATTTCTTATAAACGTTGGAATGCTGTTACAACTCACATCAGAGCGAGGATAAAGACAATCTGGATCCATAAAATGAAGTACTTTGAAATAAACAGATTGAGTAGGTAAACCAGCGTCCCAGTGTTGTACTTCATATTCGACCGCGTTTGAATCCAAACCAATTCGACGATCAAATTCAAATGCGTAACCGTTCCTTAGCTCAAAAACAGCCTCGCAGAATCTCCTCCGCTCATCAGCTTCATAAAATATGGGGTGGCGAAGCTGGAAGAAGCTTGCCGTTTTGATACGTAAAACACCACAGGTAAAAATTTTCGAGAAAAAACGGTTGAACTCTACTGGAATGTCTTTCCAATCGTGGTGATTATCGATTATAGTATACACCAAACTGCGAAAATTTAACAAATCATGCATTATAGCATTATCCAAGTCAGGTCCGACTCTGACTTGGGTGGGAGTACATGGACATATAACAGTCAAACCCGGTAAGAGAACTCTAAAATGCGTTGCGATATTACCGCAGTAAGCATCCGCTAAATGGAAACTCCTGAGGATACGTGCTATATCCTTAAAAATTTTCTTACCCCCTCGTCCAAATCCTAAAAGTTTATTAGTACCAGGGGACCATTCAAGTATATTATACGTACGGAGTAGTTTACAATCAGTCCGTAAGCTGTTTAACCACCCATTAAGAGTCTACAAAAAAAAAAATAGAAGACAAAAAGAACAAATCAAATTAAAGAAAAACTAACGTTTGATTAAAAATTTGAAAAAACAACAAACAAAAGAAAGAAAACTTACGATTGATGAAATGGGAGAGGACTGTGCGTTAGGAAGGATAACAGGAGGAGGTGCTGTGCGTAATGCACGGTTGGGAAGACGTTCAATAAGTTGAATATTTGAAAATCCAGCCATAATTCGAACTTCCGGCCACCTGGTTCTGAGACTGAAAATCCAGTCATCGCCATTATTATAGCCCCAAGATTGAGATTCTAAAATGGAAAAATGGCAAAGCACGCAAAAACTTCTTTGTTTAGATGAAAATGGTAAAAAAAATCTTTTCCTTGTTGATGCTTCGTCTCTTCTGCTCTACTATAGTAAAAGAACCCTGCATTGTGACGTTGTAGACGTTGTTTGCCAAACAACGTCACGTTCTGAGCAGTGAGCTGCAGAGGGAAGGATTTGCTCCGGAAAATTTTTGTCTTGACCTGTTGTAAAATATTGTGTCAGACGTATCCCACCCACTCCGAGGCAAATCCATGGATTGAAATAGCTTTACCACCAGACGTCCCTTTCCGTAGCTCCTTTGACTACTCACTCAACATTTTGCTCGTTTTACCAAAAGCCATACGTATTGACGCTGGGAATCATTGATGAGAAAAGTGATGTTGTTCGCATGGTTCCAAGACATCTTCTGTGTAGAGGTGGATGGATTAGGCTTATATGCGGTAGTTAAAATTGAAAACTACCGCTTAGAAGTTGTTGTGCAAAACGGTGCAGTTTTACATAACGGTTCATGTAAAATTAATAATCAAAATAATATAAAATTTAATTAAGTGGTCATATATTAATTTTTAATTAATTCATATATTAATCTATTAAGTCAACTAACAATCAATTAATAAAAATATTAATTTAGTCATTTTTTAAAATTATAAAAATTAATTTAATCACTTTCTAAATCTTATTAAGAAAAATAAAATTTTAAAACTTTAAAAACTAATAAAGTATTTAACTTTTTTTAAAAAAAAATTAAAGAAACCACTTCAAATTTTGTTTCAAAAAACTTCTAACTGATACTAAGTAACTAGAGTTCTCGACCACCTGTAAAGGTTTTGCCTCAAGAAAATAAAAAATAAAAAAGGATCAAATTTTGGGAAGGGTACCGAGATTTACTTTATAAAAATTGATTCTGCTGAGATTTTTTTTTCTGCAGAGCAGGAGCAGAGAATATGATAATGACTCGTTGACTATGACAATTCAATTCGAAGCATTTAGCCATTTACATTAGACTTTTTATATTTAACTTTTTCTTAAAAATATATTGAAATTCATGAAGACACATATTTAACGAGTTTTCTTCTCCAAAGCTAAAATGCTAAAATTATATAATTTTTAAGCTTATTTTTAGTCTCTTTTCTCATAAATGGTTTAAAGCTAGTAAACAAAATAATATTTAACTAATGTGGAAAAATGTTTGATGCATTTAAGAAAAATACATAAAAATTGGTAGCTAAAATATAAAAATGTAATTATTTTTAATTGAAATAAGGAGCCATACGAATGCTCCATCTATTTTACAAGATCTATAATTGGGTTGCATTCAAGTCATAAGGACAAGTACATTCAATTAATGTTCTACATTGAATATATAGTAATTGCTATAGAATCGGGTCTTCTCCATTTGATACTTAAAATGTTTATTTTATGATTTAGATTAAATTTTATAAATTTAATAATATGCATATTATTATAATACACGATTAATATATTATCACATTATTTTAAAATTTTGAACGATATAACACTATGTTAAATATAAAATAGGTTCTCTCAATTTATTTCACTTCAAAATGATATCGACCCTGACAGATAGACATACCTCTAGAAAATTAATTTAACATTGATTTATTTTCTTCTCTCTTCTTTTTTTTTTTTGGTTGGTTTGTTTGTTCAGAATAACAAGTGGTTGACTGGTCATGGTCATGCATGGGTCATTGGGTATCACATGCAGTCCCATAATTATGAGTGGGCCTATAAATGAGCCGAAACATTCAATAGCTCGTTCGATACCAGCTCGACTAAGCTCAATCCAAACTCGAACTCGACACTATAAGGGGATTCATGGGTGCTTTTATAAGGGGAAACAATTATTATTTTTCAAATAAAAATTTACCGACTTGGGCAGAAGCACAACGATTATACTAATATTGACCAGATCCTAATTTCATTGTCTTCTTGATCCTTGGCACAAAAGAACAAATTGGCCAAAAAAAAAAAAAAGTTTGTAAACTTGATATCATCGTCAATGGTGTAATGGGATATTTCCTTTTGCTTGGGCCAAGACTAGGCCTTCGGCCGTCCACGATGCACCATGGGATTTAAAAGGAACTTCAAAGCCCTTAAATATATTCAATGGCGGAGATTTATAAAAAAGTTGGCTAACAATTTTTAAGGTATTGTTGGGAATCTATCTATTCTAACCTATGTTTGTTAACAACTTAAAGACATTAACAACCAACACACAAAATAATGCCATAAAAAACTGAATGTATTTGATGCTCCATAGTAGAAATGATTATTGTAATTTTTTTAATTTATATTTTGTTAGAATTATAGTAAAATGGTTGAATTCATTATATGAGGGTTGTATTCTGATAAGTAATCCATTTTTCTAGGTAGATGGTTAGAAAACCCAAATAAGATTGGAGCAAATGAATTCTCTCATAATTACAAATTGCTAGGACTAGGAGATCTCAGTGTACTCCATAGATGATAGAACCCAAAAGTTGAAGGATTTCAAATTGGTACTTTTAACATTGTCATATTGGTAATCCGTCATTTCAAATTGGTTCTAATTAGAAACGAAAGAGATGGCAACCCCCTAGGTTTTTTTTTTTTAATTTTTTAATTTTTTAATTAGTTTTTATTTTTCAAATTTATATAAAGATATTTTTGTCTTACTAAAATTTGTAGGGTATTTTTGTCTTTTTTGTTGGCTTTTGGGAGACAACGAAATTTTTATAGTAGTTTAGGAATAACATTAACAAGATAGTAGTTTGAGTGGGAATATATATACTTTTCCCAAAAATCAAATAACATAATGGAGTTATAAATATAGCTATAATGGAGTTACCCCTGCATATCTGAGAACCTAGAATCACTCACATGCTTTCAAATTTTTCTCTTGGCTGCTTAATTTTATCGGATAGGTTGCCAATAAAATGCTACAGCGTGGCATTAGTCCTTTTTATTTTATTTTATTTTATTTGTCCAATTTTTTGACGTCTATTAGCATATTTGCCAAATCAGTTTTAAAATAATATATATATAATAATAATTTTATTAAAAAAAAAAAAGAAGAAGAAGAAGAAGAAAAAAACTTAATAACAATAATAATAAAATCTATTTTGTTTGGAAGGCAACTCGGTGGGTTGGGTTATGGGAAGGAGGGATTCAACTGTAGGAAGTCGTGGCATATTTTCTTTTCGGTATAACAGGATGGTGGAGTGGTAGATCTATTTCTTATATATTGCTATCCCACACTCATTTCTCAAGATCAAAGCCAAATCAAAATCATAGAGATAGACTAGCTAGCTTTGCAATCGGAGGGGGTCAAGGCCAGCTTTGTTGACGCGTTGGTGGCACATACTCCAGCGGTGTGGGAATTTGGGATGACTAGGAGGAGTTCGTCCGTTGGTCGAAAAAAATTAAGCAGTAATAGTTTAAAATTTATAAGTGTGAGTGATTTACAATTATTTTATAATTTGTTAATATGTGTTAGGCTGTGACTTTGAGTGTTACTTAAAATCTTCTTTCAAGTAAAAACTGTAATTGGCCTTGCTCTAATTACGTGTCAGGAAATTATAGATATACCATTACTCTAAAGCAAAATATATCTGAACAGCTAGAAGGAATCAACATCATATCAACAATCAAATCAAATCAAATGGCATATACTTTTAAGATGTAGATAGTTGCGTAACACAATAGAATGGACAATAAAATATCCAAGAAATGGCCTAGTATCATCTTACTCAAAAGGCTTAAAACTTGTTTAGTAACATCTGGGTTTCCTGCTTTTGTTTCTATATTACTAACTTGCTTATTACATCAGAAGAAGAATGACAAAAGATGCAGACATTGCCAAAATATCAGGCAGACATATGCAATTTAATTATTAATTCAAGTTAATATCTTTTACCGTAGATAATAATTTTCTAAATGGAATTATAAAGCAGCAAATTAGCAATAAACTAAAATATTCATCACAAAAAGTATCAATATTTTTTTGTCCATACATGATGTCAAGGTACTCATCAAATTAGAGAAAGAAAAAAGAAGAAAACATATTTCTTTGAATTTAGAGCTTCGGATAATGTCACGATATAAGTGCTTGCATATACCTAGCTAATGTAGAAAATAGAGGTCAATTAAGACAAAGCATCATGGTATCAAAATTCTCTTTGCTCTTTTTGCACTTTCCTCCTTGCTTGGCTTCTCCAAATCTACTGACCCCTACGAGCATCACACCAATTAGCACTTACACAAAAGATTAAGAGCAGTGTCATTCTAAAACTGACAAATTTTAGAACAGGAGATCACCTTTTCCACTAGGTGATCTCCTGTTCTAAAATTGAGAAATTCAACACTTTAAAAAATTAAAAAAATCAAACAAAAGCTGTTTATTTAGGTTACGATGTGTTTCACAAATTACGCACTAGAAAAAAGCTATGGAAGATTACTACATGAGCACAGAAAAAGGTAAATTTGAGAGAAATTTAGGTTAAAACTTACAGCAAACACCACTCCTTTATGGTAGTTGGCTTATCCGTCTTAAATTTATGGGACCAAACAACTGAGACACTCAAACTCTTCTTCTCGGGTATACGAGTTACATCGAATATGTTGCACTGAATATAATAATCATTATCTTCATATAGTGGGCATTGTAAAATGCAGAACCTGTGATTCTCTAAATGGACGAATGCAGGACGAAAGGTATCATCACCTCGAGGAAGTGCGATACCATCCAGAGGTCCGAGGAGCCACATATCCAAGTCTAAATCATAGCAAAGCAACTGCAAGTCCTCTGTAATCCAGTATAAAAAATTGGCTACGGCTTGTGCCATTCCTAGCGCTCCTAAAGGACACCTGCGATGTATCTCGCGCTGTGCGGGCTCAAGCATTTTCCAATCTCCATGCCCGACGTCATAAACACAGAAAACAGCAGAGCGATAATCACAACAAGTGTCCTCACTCGGTGACTCTGGTACTTCTACTCGTGAAGCAACAAGAATCCTGTTGGGATTCTCAAGAGCTGCAGAAATTATAAAATAAGACATTTCGTATGGAGGTTCGGGTAAGACTCCCCACTTGTTAGTGACGGGGTCAAAAACCTCGGCAAAGAAGTCGATAGATAGACCATCGGTGCCGAAAACATAGAGTTTAGAACCTAAGACCAATTTGTGAGGTAGGATTCTGTGAGTGTTCATCGATGGAGCACGGATCCAACCATCCGTCATGGGACCGATAGCACCCAGCTTAAATACAGAATCATCAGTACAAAAACGGTAAATAGTGGAACCAAGGGCCTCGTAGGTAGAATTCCACGAATGCTTTCCTTCCCAAAATGGTTTGATCGTCCGTTCCTCTCTGATGAAAACACCGTCCGCATCGACCCCAATGGGAATGACATACCACCTCCCAAGCATCGTCCCTCTATGAAAGATTGGCATACAGATAGCGATTTCGTAAGTAGGAGTACAAAAGTCTCTAGCAGGACCAGATGGTGAAGGATCAGCAAATGATGAGGAAGCCTGGCATGACCACGAATGGAATCGCCGCAAAAGGCCTCGAATCGGAATCGGAATTGGAATTGGAATCGGCAACGGCATCGGGATCACAGAGTACTTGTGATGAGGGAGGCCGGGTAGATATATATATATATAATATATGGACCTGAGACGAAGAAGAGATTTGGGATTTTAGGGTTTGGGTAATTGCCAAAGTCGGTGGAGTGAACTAGGTTAGGTGCGGATTGATAACTTGATAAGAGATGGGTAGGTGAGGTGGCTTGATGCGGAGATTGGAGTGTTTTCGCGGGATCAAGATTCTAGGTTAGTTTTTTTGAAAATCTCAACCATTAAAGTAATCTAATGACTCAAAATAAAATATTTTATTTTTTAGTGGATAACATAGATTTTGAGGTTGAATTTCAAAATTCAAAATTTTAAGTTTATCTCTCATATATTAAATGTATGTTTAATTTTGAGTCATTAGATTTTTTCAATGATTGAGATTTTCAAAAAAATTAACTAACAATTTTCCAAAATTACTGGGGATCTTGATCCGTTTTCGCGTGAGAGTGGGCCACAATTGTCTCATACAGAATAATAACAAGAAAGGAAAAAAAAAATTAATAATAATAATAATAATTTGCTACGGCGAAATTACTGAAATATATTAAAGTAGTAGATATATAAAAAGAGGGCGGGTCCCACAGTGATTTTCATTTGACAATGTAACTTTATGCTTTTACCCTTATTTTTTGTTCATTAAACTTAAATCAGACAGGGCTATGTTCGTCTTTTGGTCGTTTTAATTACTTTTTCCCCTTATACATTGTAAAGAATTGAATGATTCTTTTTCTTTTTTTTCATTGTCCCTGCATTAATTGACTATTTTACCCTTACCTTAAAGCTATAAAGCCTATCCACCGTTAGAGCATTCACAACAGTCTCTTCAAATTTGGCTATTCAAAATAACAAAAAGTACACATTTTGTTATTTTAACAACTCGCATTTTTATAACACACTTTTCAGCTTCTCTACTTTAACAATTTACTTTCACTATTTCATTAAAATATTATTTTTCAAAGATTTATTTATTCTTTCTTTAACTTTTATGTTTTTGAATATTTATATCTTCCTAATGGTCTATTTTACGAATATTTGTCTTATTCTAACGATAATATTTTTTAAAATTTGTAATTTTTTTAGTAGTCATATTTTTTATTGTGTCAAATCTTAGTACTCATATTTTCAAAAACAATGAGCGACACAAGTAGCGACACAATAGCTCCAAAAAATAAGTAGAGAAAACAGTAGCTCCAAAAAATAATTAGAGAAAACAGTAGCTCCAAAAAATAAGTAGAGAAAAAAAGGACTTGATATCTGAGAGAGGGGGAAAACGAAAAAAAAAGACCCGCAGAGGGGGAAAACAAAAAAGACCTGCAGAAAGAAAAAAAGGAGAGAGAAAAAGAAAAAAGAAAAAAGGTGGAGAGAGAAAATATAATTGTTTAAAAAGTAGAGAGTGAATAGTAATTGTTAAGTTTGAATAAATACTGTTCACATTGTTAAGTTTTTTGTTAAAATGAAGAGGCTGAAAAGTGATGTTTTTAACTCTTTTTGTTAAATGAGCTCTTCAAACTTACAAAAAAATGTGTTTGAAGAGCCTACAGTGAGTGCTCTTAGAATTAAAAAAATTGTTGCCGTTTGTTTTGTCATTTTGAAGCCCTTTTTCTTTGGTTGTGTGGAGTTACGGTTCTACCCTTCTTTTTCTTCTCATAATAATTAATCTGGTAGAGTTAGTTTTGTCTTTTAACAATTCTACTAACTCTATCGGCTTATTAGTTGGATTTTTGGCAAAAAATTTGGTTTGTCCCTCATCTCTCTTAAGCAAAGTCAATACAAATATCAGATTTTCATTCTTTGGACTTTCTTTGTTCATAAATTTCGCTTCATTTTATAATTGTCGAATTGTTTGTGTATTTGTTTAATTAATTGTAGGGTTAAATACCTAATTACCTCCTAAGGTTTTACTTCTTTATTTTTTTCTTTCTAGGGTTTGATTTTGATCATAGGAGATTCCTGTAGTTTTGATAAATGATCAAATTGGTCATTCCATCCGTTGACCTTTAGTTAACTAACGGAAATGACACGTGAACCAATTAAATCTTACCACATGTTATGTAATTGATTTTTTTTTTAAAAAAAATAAAAATAAAAATATATATTATTTTTAAAAAATTGGTGGTGGCCAGGCCACCCCATGGAGCCAAGGGGGTGGCCTGGCCACCCCCATTGAGCCAAGGGCGTGGCCGAAACCACCCCCAAGACCCACTAAGGGTGGTTTCGGCCACCCCCTTGTACTCAGATTCAGTACTGGATCTAGAGACTGTAGGCTGCTTTTTAGAAGACCAAGATAATAAATTTTCACCAAAAAATGTACAATAGCCCGAGGTAGATTTCCTGTCATCAGGACAGCCTACCCAATCAGCATCAGAAAATACCACTAATTGAGAGGAGAGACGTGGCTTGATGAGAAGACCATACATGATTGTATGTTTCAAATATCTGAGGATACGTTTTATGGCAGACCAATGAACATCACGGGGATCACTGGCAAATTGAGAGACCTTGTTTACAGCAAAAGGGATGTCAGGTCTTGTTATAGATAAATATTGCAGCGCTCCAACAGTGCTGCGATATATAGTAGGATCAACCATGGAAATACCATCAAGTTTGCTAAGTGGAGTTGCAGCAGACATGGGAGAAGAGATGGGTTTTGCAAGCTCCATATTTGTTCGCTTAAGAATGTCAGCAATGTAACATTGTTGAGATAAATGCAAACCTGTTGATGACTGATGCACTTCAACACCTAAAAAGAAATTTAAGGAGCCAAGATCCTTGATTGGAAACGTCAGAGACAGTGACCTGATTAAATCATCCACTGCAGATATAGAAGAGCCTGTCAAAATAATATCGTCCACATAGACTAATGCAAATAATCGAACTTCTGTAGAATTAAAAATAAATAATGACGTGTCGGATTTTGAACCACTAAAACCCAATTCAAAAAGACGATTGCTCAGACGTGAGAACCAAGATCGAGGTGCTTGTTTGAGGCCATACAAAGCCTTTTTCAAAAAACACACTGCATTAGGTTGTTGTGGATGAACAAGACCCACTGGTTGGGACATATAAACTTTCTCAGATAGAAAACCGTGCAAAAAAACATTACTAACATCAATTTGTTTAATACACCATCCAGATGACACTGCAATGGTCAATACTGTCCGAATAGTTATGGGCTTAACCACAGGACTATAAGTCTCCCCAAAATCAATTCCAACCTATTGATGAAATCCCTTAGCAACTAACCTTGCTTTATACCGTTCAACACTGCCATCCGCCTTGCGTTTGATACGAAATACCCACTTGGATCCCACAATATTCATAGAAGGTGTGGGAGAAACCAAAGACCAAGTGCCATTCTTTAATAAGGCTGTGAATTCATCGGCCATTGCTTCTCTCCATACAACATATTTGGCTGCAGTTGTATAACATGTAGGTTCTATATCAGGAGAATTTGCAAAAGTTGTTAAGGCACTAGGTAATGGATACTTCACAGATCCATCTGGGAGTAAGGTTGGTTTGCGGATTTGATGTTTGGACCGAGTAATCATGGAATGAGGACGAGAGGGAGATACGAGAGAATTTGAACTTTGGGAACCATTTGCGACCGAGACAGTAGTATTTTGAGGGATATGAGAAAAAGACGTGGATGAAGGTGATATTGTGGGAGAGTGACGTGAATCTGGAAAATTTCCAGATAAGGCATGTGGTTGGGACCCAACAAGCCGTGAGACGTGGGATTTTGAAAATTTTCGGAAGATTCACGTGTATCTAAAAAGTTTGGAGATAAGGCTTGTGGATGAGGACCTAACAAACCATGAAATGTGGGATTTGCAGAGATTGTTGGACAGACTGACGTGAAGGAAAGAGAATCACGTGATTCTTGGCCAGAAATTCGTGAAGGTTGTTGGACTGTTGGACACGGAATGGAAGGAGCTGCTGGACGCATAAACAGTTGTTGGACTGTTGAACATGGATTGGATGCAGCTGCTGGACACATGGATAAAGCTGCTGGCTGGGAGATTGTGTTCTCACGTGAAGCTGGAGAGAGAACCGGATTTTGATGTGGGGCTGGAACGAAAACTGTGGTGGCAGGTGGGACAGAGGTGGGGGGCTTTTGACAAGATTTTATGCGTGAAAAAGAGACCTTAGATGTAGAAGGAGACATTGAATGAGAGACTTGTAGCTGCTGAAAAGGAAAAACAGTTTCATTAAATCGAACATGACGAGCAATATACAAGCGACCAGTAGTTATGTCTAGACTCCTATACCCAAGATGAGATTTACTGTACCCAAGAAAAACGCACGATTTTGATCTAAAAGAAAATTTGTGAGAATTGTAAGGACGAAGATAAGGCCAGCACTCATAACCAAAAACTTTGAGAAAATTATAATCGGGTTTTTGGTGAAATAAGAGTTCAAAAGGAGATTTAACTCGATTTACACTTGACGGAATTCGATTAATTAGATAACAAGCTGTTTCAAAAACTGAGTCCCAATGCTCAAAAGGAACATGAGAGTGAGAAAGTAAGGATAAGCCTGTATCAACAATTTGCCTGTGTTTTCTTTCGACACTACCATTTTGGTGATGAGTATGAGGACAAGTTTTACAATGAGAGATTCCATGTGATGCCAAAAATTTTTGTAAGGCAACAAATTCCCCACCCCCATCAGTTTGGATTGCTTTAATGGAACGACTAAAATATTTTTCAACCATAACTTTAAAATGGGAAAACACATTGAACACTTCAGATTTGCAAGTAAGGGGCAATAACCAAAAATATTTGCTAAAATCATCTACAATGCAGAGAAAATAGCATTTATTATTGGAAGATAAAAGAGGAGCAGGGCCCCATACATCAAGATAAATTAGATCCAATGGATCTTGTGACACAGAAGGAGAATAACCAAAATGAAGCTTATGAAATTTGCCTTGCTGACATGCAGGACAAAGCAACACAGATTTATTTGACACAACAGGGTGACGATTCTTGGACACAACTTGACGGACTAATGGAGTTGCAGGGTGACCAAGGCGATGATACCAATGATCAATGGACACACGTTCACCCACAAAGGCTGCACGAGCAGAAGATTTCGGAGAAATAGTTGGCCAAGGATAGAGTCCACCTTTACTCGGGCCGTGGAGTAGTAAGGTCCCCGAATGAAGATCCTTAACACGAAAACAATACGGATGAAATTCAATTAAAACTTGATTATCATGAGTAAACTGATTAACTGAAATCAGATTTTTTTTCAATTTGAGGAACATGCAATAAATTAGGCAAAGAAAAATTTTTAGAAGATGATAGAATTTGAGCAAGACCAGTGTGAAGAATATCCAAACCTTGACCATTACCAACTTTTATTTGATCCGTGCCCTTGTATTCATTTGCTCGTAAATTCAAGTTAGACAAATCATTAGTGAGATGATTTGTCGAACCTGTGTCCGGATACCAATTCGGATCTGATGTAGATTGCTGAGAAGTGAGATAAGCCGCCGGAGTAGTAGAGTCACAATGATAGGAATGATCAAACCTATTATAGCACTTTGAGGCAATGTGACCAATTCTGTTGCAGATTTGACAGATGGGACGATTTGAAGAAGGACCGAAGCCACGACCACGACCACGACCAAATGATGACCCAGATTTCTGTGGCTGAAACCTGGTAGTGTTGGAAGAGTTGCGTTGAGCAACATTTACCGTGGAGACAGAAAAATCAATGGGATTGTGAGCATTCTCTAGTCGTTGCTCATGGATGAGCAAATGGCTATATAGATCATCAAGTAAAACAGGTTCAATGCGGGTGGAAATAGAAGTTACCAAAGATTCATATTCCATTCCTAAACCACCAAGAATATAGGACAACAACTCGGAGTCCTTGATTGGTTCTCCAATGGCAGCCAAAGTTTGTGCCAAGGTCTGCGCCTTTTGAAAATAATCAGCAATAGACAATGCACCCTTCTTCAAAGGGGTAAGCTGAAGACGGTTCTGCAAAACACGAGCCTTTGATTGAGAAGCAAACATCTTCTCCAATGTTACCCAAACCTCACGTGAGGTTTTAAGACCAAAGACATGAGCCAAGAGGTTCTCAGAAAGAGAAGAAATCAAGGCGCTCATGATGAGTTTATCCTGTTGATACCAATTCAAATATTCAGGATTTTTAATCTTAGTAGCGGAGAGGGATGTGCTGCTAGAAGGAGGGACAAATTTAGGAGGACAAGGAGAATCACCAGTAACATAGCCATAAAAATTATGCCATTCTAGAAATGGGACAATGACAGTACACCATAACAGATAATTATCACGGGTTAGCTTGAAAATGGAAAGTTGAGTAAGGTTTGCAGGAGAAGCAGATGGTGTTGACATGTTTGAGAAAAAAAAATAGATAAGACTGCGGAAAATTTGACGTTTGTCTTTAGAGCTCTGATACCATATGATAAGGTAATTTGAATTTGAAATGCCTCAATGAGTTCTTTGATTATACTTCTATTTATAACAAATACAAGATATACATTTGGCTTTGAAATACAAATTTCAAACCTAAACTAACAAACTGTAAATACAAAATTCAAACGTAACAGACTAAATCAATATTAACAAACTGTAAATACAAAATTCAAATGTAACAAACTAAATCAATATTAGATAAGATATTATCTAATATTGCATTTGAGTTGATCTTCAGCTTTATCTTGTTTATTCAAATCTGAGGAGATTATTCCAATAGGGGTAAGGGGGTGGTAGTTCCACCATTATCTTCACGAAATGAAGTCTGATATTCAAAGCAAAAAATCAAAGCCGAAGAAAAAGATGGTAGTTTGGATTTTCTCTCTCGTTCCCCATTTTTTGTTTTTGCTTTGGTTTTTGTGAAGCTAATTGAATTTTCCTCGTCATATATGCATCTGGGTTTTCCTCAGTTTCTTGAAGCTAATCTTCTACCTCGGTGGCTCGAGGTCCATCTCACAGAGAAGTTCTTCAACGCTTGCATATTTCATGTATCGTAGAGAATTGAATGATTCTTTCGGTATTTTTTTTCATTGTCCCTGCATTGATTGACTATTTTACCCTTACCTTAAAGCTATAAAGCCTATCCACCCTTGGAATTAAAAAAGTTGCTGCTGTTTGTTTTGTCATTTTGAAGCCCTTTTGCTTTGATTGTATGGAGTTACGGTTCTACCCTTCTTTTTCTTGTCATAATAATTAATCAAGTAGAATGAGTCTCAAAATAAAATAAAATAATCAGGTAGAGTTAGTTTTGCCTGCGCATGTGATCCGAACGGCTATTTTGGGAACTTTGCTTTCAACAATACCCCTATAAGTAAAGGGCTGAATCCTGTACAGCGAAGGCCAGGTGGGAAGGTCGTACAAAGACCATTTGCTCCCCCCCACTCCAAAAGCGTATCCAATGACATATGTTTGGGTGCAGGAAGAGGAAGGAAGAGCAAGGGCATATTAGAAAATGACAAGAACCACTGGTTTACGGCTCGTGATATACGGCCGTCGTTTTGCCAGGCCTCCTGTCCCGTGCGTTTGCGTAGAATTCTAAGAAACGCCATTTTGTTTTGTTTTGTTGCTTCTTCGATCTCCGATCTCCTCTCGGGCCCATCTCCCCCTCATTGTGCTCTCTCAGTTGCTTCCAGCCCAACTCCGCACGCACACGTACCTACCTAATCTTTTCCCAATTCTATCTTAAAATTTTAAAATGGTACATAACTGTTAAACGTTAACTATTGAACATTTTTTACTGACGAAAAATAAAAAAATGTTATAAGATAATAGTTTAATGGGATTAAGTATTATAATTAATAGTTCATACAAAAAAAAAATACACAAAGGTTAATTAGTTTGTATAATTAGATTAAAAGAAATTCTTCATCAATTGATCATTAAACTTAATTTATTATTATTCATAAACAAAAGGAAAAGGAAAAAAGAGAGATTCAGGTGCATGTTGTCGTTTTTGCTGAAGTTTTTCTATTTTTCTTGTACGGAGTTTATGAGTTGTCTTCAGTTGTATATGCTGGAGCTTGCATTAAAGCTATATAAAAAGAAACTGTACTGACTCTGCTGACTACTGATTCAGTGATTCTGCAGATGTCCCAAACCTGTGAGTGAAGAAGATACCAAATTTCCACCAATTAATTTTCTTAGCCTGAAACAGTCCATTCGTACTAAGAGCTTTAATACATGTGAACTACTCTAAGTCTCTAACAATGAAATTCAGTAATATAAGACTAATGTCCCGCGAAGAAATTAGCGTAATAAGTAAGAGTGTGTGTAATATTACTTATAATATAATTTAAGCTATGGATACAAAGATTGACGAATGAGAGGTTGATATGGGATACAGTTAAAAGATAAAATTTGCAATATTTTGTGGTTTACTTGATCTATAATGTAGTAACAAACGGCGGTTCAGGGATTCTTAGAGACATTTTGGCCATTCTTGACCTACGGTGAAAAAGCGGTTACAGTTAATAGCTAAAACTACTAACTTTCGATTAGCGGTTAGTGATTAACTGCATCCACTAACCGTTTTTTTGTAAATTGGACTTTTTGGGGCTTTATTCCGTTAAATGCTTTTACCAACAACAAAAAAAAATTACATTGAAACCACTACATCAAGCTGGCTTGTGCACCTATGGTGCAATTAGGCTTGGGCTTAGCCAAGCTTCCTTGGTCTTACTAAGGCTGGTCCTAGCCAAACAATGAAGACTGCTTTATATAGACGAGTGAAAGCGGAATAATTTTTTTTTTTTTTTTTTAAGATGTGAGACAAACAAAAAGAGTCATGAAGGTAAGATAATTACAAAATTAATTGAAAACCTAAAGTAGACCTATAGTTATTGGTGTGGGAAATGTGGACAAAAAATATATATATAAAGCACATGCCCTTGTGGGCAATATAGTATATATAAAGGACAAGCATAGACAATATATATATATTACATTATCTAACTTACAAACAAAATATTTATATTAGAATCAAGAGACTACGGGCAAAACAATGTAGTTTTGCATTCAATTAATTTTATTTGAGTTATATCATATATATAATATAAAATATAATATATTATATATATAATAAATATAAATATATAAATATATATTATATTTAAAAAAATGGTTAGCAGTTTTAAAAACACCACTAACTGCTTTTGAAAGTGGTTAATAAAAATCACATTTTCACCTTATGTTAACCAATTTAGTGGATCTTAAACGATGCTTTTATTCAGTTTAGTGATTTTTGTAGGGTTTTTGATTGGTTTGACGTCTTGAGTGGGCTTTTCTTCGCAAGTTATGTGATTGTTGCAACCAAATATATCAAAACGCATAATACCTTTAGGTTTCGTTTCGTTTCGTTTGCAGATTGTCTAGTCCATTGGAAAAGGATCAGCTACCACTGAGAATATATTAGCTACTCATATTTCTTTGTTTGGTTGTAACACTATAATAGATTACCTAATCCTATACCTTTGTTTGGTATAATGCAATATGTTGGTGAATGAAAATCGTATTGTAATCTTATTTTCTAAAATACCCTTATAATACGAATACAATTTATATTATTAAGGACTTTTTTTTCCTTCGAAACATAAACAACTATACTATAATTTTTTTTTTTCAATTATGTCATGTATGTGGGATTTTTTATTTTTTGCATCACCATCTTCAAAGAATCAAAAAGTAGTTTTCCTATCCAATAAAATAAGACCAAAAAAAAAACAAAAAAACAAAAAGAGAACAGAAACAAAAGCATCTGGAAATTATCAAAATGCTTGCAAGCCATTGAACTCGAAAGTATTCATTCAATATAGAGGGAAAGAATAAACTACATCAAGAATAGGGAAAAAAAATACTAAGAGAATAAAATAAAAACTTATTCAGATTCCAACCCAATTATATCGGTGATTTCCATCTAAATGAGGGAAAAAAGATCGAGATAAGAAAAGAAAAACTGTGTGCGATTTGAGGAAAAAAAAAAAAAAACTAGAGAATGAAAAAAAAATTTGAGAGAGAGAAAAAGAAAACTGTGCGTGATTTGAAAAAAAAAAAACTCAGAGAGAGAAGAAAACGAAAAAAATTGAGAAAGAATGAAGAAAAACTGAGAGAGAACGAAGAACAACAAAAAAAAATGAGAGAAGAAAAAAAAAATCCAAGAAACACAAAGAACGAAATAATCAAGAAAATAGAGATCGAAGAGAAGAGAGGGGAGAGAGATATTTTGCTTTTAGAGATGAAGATCGTGAGAGGTGTGAGAAGCGTAGGGTTTTTTTGGGATAATTTTACACGATATTTTAATCCCACAGGAAATGATTAGCTAAGCCACTCATTTTTGAATGGCTTAGCTAACCTTGTGTGTATGTTATTAGTAGTCCCATGGGAATAGACTACTTCCAGAAATAGAATGTTACTAAATAAAAGACTAGCTAACACTCCAAGGGCCTAATCCGCGAACCAAACGTGGCCTTCTTTTATTTTGACTATTCATCTTAAATGAAGGGTTGAAGGGTAATGTTATATACCACACCACAATTCAACCACTATTTTATTATGGGGTTTGCTAGGGGTTCTCCCAGTAAGTTCTCCTGGCGTTCTCCTAGTTTTACGTAGAACATGATTTAAGAAAAATTAAAATTATAGTACCGTTTTTTTGCTAACAGATTAATTTTTATGAGTTAATAGTTAGGTTATAATGCTTTAAAACATGTTTTTGGATTCAAAACTAAAACCTATGGGTGGAAGGTTAACCCTTTATGGATGATATCACCAAAAATGAATTGATCATCATAAATTTGATGCTAATGCCTCAATTTTGGTGCTAATACCTCATAAATTTGGTGCTAATGTCTCAAATTTGGTGCTAATGCCTAAAAAAACAGGTGGTGGAGGCCACTGCAATTTTATTTTTCTTAAATCATGTTTTACGTAAGTCTGGGAGAACGCCAGGAGAACCTACAGGGAGAACCCCTAGCATTTTCCTTTTATTATAGGGTTAAATACTCGGGGTTTGCTAGGGGTTCTCCCCATAGTGTTCTCCTGGCGTTCTCTTAGTCTTACGTAGAACATGATTTAAGAAAAAATAAAATTGTAATACCGTTTTTTTGCTAACAGATTAATTTTTATTAGTTAATATTTAAGTTCTAATGCTTTAAAACTTGTTTTTGGATTCAAAACTAAAACCTAAAGGTGAAAGGTTAACCCTTTAGGGATGGTATCACCCAAAATGAATTTGATCATCCTAAATTTGATGCTAATGCCTCAATTTTGGTGCTAATGCCTCACAAATTTGGTGCTAATGCCTCAAATTTGATGCTAATGCATAAAAAAACGATGGTAGAGGCCACTACAATTTTATTTTTTCTTAAATCATGTTTTACGTGTGGCTGGGAGAACACCAGGAGAACCTACGGGAAGAACCCCTAGCATTTTCCTAAATACTCCATTAGTTCATATGGTGTTAAAATTTTATTTTTTCCTCCCTAGGGTTTGGAAAGTGATCAAATTAGTCATTGTAATTTTGAAAAGTAACCAAATTAGTCATTCCGTCAGTTGACTTAACGGATTGACACGTGGACCAATTAAAAGTTGACACATGGCCATCTAATTAATTTTTTTATTTTATTTTTTTTAAAATTCAGAAATAACATTTTTTTTTTTTTTAAAAAAAAAGGGATGGCTACAGCCACCCCCATGGAGCCAAGGGGGTGGCTTCCCCTGGTTTCGGCCACCCCCTTGGCTCCATGAGAATAAAAAAATAAAAAAATTTAATTAGGTGGTCATGTGTCAACTTCTAATTGGTCCACGTGTCAATCCGTTAAGTCAACTAACAGTCAACTGACAAAAAAACTAATTTTGTTACTTTTTAAAACCACAAGAACTAATTTAGTCACTTTCTAAATCCTATGAAGGAAAAAATAAAATTTTTAAGCCCTAGAGACTAATTAAGTATTTAACCCTTTATTATATCGATGTCCAATTCATTATTGATTTTCTTTTTGTTAGATGTAAATGATAAATTAACAATATCACATATGTTCTATTATGTAAAAAATAACTCTTGAAATAAAATAGAATAATTCTAGAACTTAACTACCATCAAACTCGTGTAATATTGAACCAATAAACACTGCCGCAAAAATCCAATGATAGAAAATATATTGCATTGGGTAGAATACGTGTATCTCAATTCATAATAATAATTAATTGGTACATATACATGTTAGTAAGAAAATATGGGCCAAATATAAAAAATTTATTAACATATAACATTTATCTAATAATTAACCGGTACGCATGCATGTTTATACAAATTGTCCATTCCTTATGGCTTGCAAATTGCAAATTGCAATGTGCATAGTCTTGTTATTAACTATGTATTGTCTTCTTTTTTTTTAAAAAAAATATATATATTATTATTATTATTTTTTATAGGCTATGGCCTGTGTATGGATGGTCACATACTTTAATACGTAGTTTTTTTTTTAATTAATTATTTATTTTTTCTAGGCGTAATCCATAGGATAGGATTAAAGAAACAAAAGAATTCAGAGGAGCTTCTTTCTTGTCCTTTAGCCCCCTCTTCTCGCGCTCTTCCTTATTGAGCGAGAAAAGGGTGGAAAAGGAAAAAAGAAAAGAAAAAAAAACCCCCCAACGCCATCAAAGCCGAGGAAAGGTCAGAGAGGCACTCCCCATTTTCTCTAAAGAGCCTCTCTGGTCCGCATTTCGCAGTCGTTGACCGATCGGAACCCTAAATTCTTCCTTCTGGGTTTTCCATTTCTATACGCCCATCGTCCGGGAAGACGAATAATCTTCTACCCATCGTATTTGCCGATTTCCAAGCAACGGAAAAGGGGCGGAAACGCTGTTTCTTTCTTTCTTTCGTCTATCTGGCACCTGAGGGTTAGGGTTTTGCGTGATGATGATTTGAAAATTGGAGGTCTTCCACGGGGTTTCGCTTTCGAAGGTGGGTACGCTTGACTTTTTCAAGCTCTTCTATATTCTCTATATCGTCGTCTTTTTTGCTCGTTTCAAACTTTACTTGCTTTGCACGGATATGAAATGCTTCTCATCTCGTCATATATATATATGGGCACACACATGTGCGATGGTGGAGATTCTTGAATTGGCTGTGACGAATATCGCTCTGATTATGTTTATGTTTATGATTATGATATAATGGTTAGGGTTAGGGTTCAAGAAATGGAAGCGTCCGGAAACAATCCCGAAGTGGGATACAGGAGACGATACGGATTGCTATCTGCTTCGAATATCATTCAGGCACCACTTTCGGCGTTGTTGGAGTACTCGGGTCTTGTTCGTGGCAGGTCTAATCACCAAGAGGCCGAGGGTTTGATTCACGGACGCGTCTCTTCCCTCCATTCTCAGCTCGACCAGCCTACAACAAGTACCCCCAACCATGGGGAGGTCTCCATTAGGATAATCGGTGCAGGGGAACACGACCAACATGATGATAGGGAAGCCACAGCCACTGGATTGGTAGTTGGGCAGCAGCAGGGTGGAGAGGTCGCCACTCCCAATGAAACGGCTGGGATGGCATCGGATGGCCGGGAAGGAGATTCCACGATTGATCGTAGCGGAGTGGGAGAGGGAATTTCCCAATCCGGGAGCGCAGGTGCTGATGGAGAAGCTGTGGATGGAAGCACGGCTAATGGGAGGGACTCTTCATACCAGAGATATGATATTCAGCAGGCTGCCAGGTGGATTGAGCAGGTCCTCCCCTTCTCCTTGCTTCTGTTGGTGGTCTTCATTCGGCAGCACTTGCAAGGTAATTGCTTTTTTCAACTTATGTTACTTGCTAGGGTCTCTTCATTTTATCTATCTAGAAAATGATTTTGATGAATATTAGCTTGACCATTGTGGGAATTTGTTATCCAAATTGTACTTTTTTTCTACATCCCTGTGTTGGGCAAACATGGCGAATTCTATTAGATGAGATATTCATTGTATGTAGTCTTCGATGACAATTAGTTGACTTTAAGGAAGTTCTTGCGGACCAAATGATAATTAAGGTGTGAATAGTCCGTAGGAGGCTATTGCTGTTGCTCATTAGCTAGCTAATTGCCCTTTCTGCATCATTCATATGTTTTCTTGATGCAGTTTTAAAAACGCTTTTGATTTGCTTTTTTTTTTTTTTTTTCCTTGGGATAAAAAAGGCCTAAATCTCATGTGGTCGTTTCTTTTAACTATAAGAGGGTTTTGATAGAGTTATGAGTCTCTCTTTTTTGTCCGTACTATAAATATTTCAAATTAGAGAGTTTGCACTGATTAGGCAATCTCTGCCTGTGGGTCTTTCTATTACCTTCGCCCCCCCCCCCCCCCCCATGTGAAAAGAAAACCATTAATGAAATAAGATGATATATGATTCCACTTTTTGACTGTTGCTTCCTCTCCCGTCTTAGCCATTTGTCCTTGTTCCTTGGTATGCTGAATTAATGATTTACTTTTGGCCTTGATTATTAAGTGTAGGCTTTCCTCTTCTGCACAGTGCTTTTTCTGACTTTTCAGGTTGTTATAACTTATATATCAAAGAATCAGAGAAGAAACTGAGGATGCATTTGCTTGCATTACTTTCCAAATCAAATACCGTCCTCAGGAATTAAAGAGGCTTTCTTGAATTTGCACGCATTAGGGTTTTCCTAATATGAGAAGTTTTAGCCCGCAATTTTTGGCCATTTTTCTTTTAGTTTAGTGACCTTCGCCTTTCTGCTGTGACTTACAGGTTTCTTTGTTACTATTTGGATTGCTGCGGTCATGTTCAAGTCTAATGATATTCTACGTAAACAGACAGCTCTGAAGGTACTGCATTTTTTAGATCTGTACTTCTAATTTTTTGGTAGGACTTCCTTTTTGGGATGAGAAAGTTCCCTTTATTAAGCATGGGAATTGTTTTTGGCTGCAGGGAGAGAGGAAAATCTCCGTTCTGATTAGCATTTCTCTTGCATTCACAATTCATGTGCTTAGCGTTTACTGGTGGTATCAGAACGATGATCTTTTGTATCCATTGGTGATGCTTCCTCCAAAAGCTATACCACCTTTCTGGCATGCTATTTTCATCATTATGGTGAATGGTATGTTTTTCTCGGGCTATTTCTACGAGTTAATGAAATCAATATCATTGATATTATATCATGTTATCATCTCATCCAACATGTTTCAGTGGATCCTTTAGTGGATATCAGTGTGAAGTGCTAAGATCATGGAAGTTAGTATAGTAGTTTTAACTTTCTTCTGAATTTATATCTGCTTAAACCAAATACTCACTTGAATACTCTTCTAAACTCATTGAGTTCTCTGTGTTGCATATATGAGGAAGTGTAATTTTTGGATATATAGTAAGGAAATTTTAGTTCTAGCTAAAATTTTATGAGCATGCAATTCTCTTGTATTGGACCAAGTTTTCCTCCAAGCTGGGTTGGAGAACTTCCTCCAACCTAGTCTATAAAAATGCCATGTGTCTTCTACATGTGAGAAACACATTTTTTTAAATTGCAAGGAAAACTGTGTCTCCCTCTGCCCCATATTACATATTTGTCTTTTGCGCGAGTATGGGAATGAGGGATGTTGCTGTAAGCCTCTTTTCAGATCTCCGTTTTGTCACATAGTGCATCATATTATTGAGCGCAGATGCTTCTTATGAATTCCTGTGTGCGTGTGTGTGCTAGTTTCTTCTGCAGCATTGCAATAGTTAGCTTGTTCTCTGTATGTGTGTGCATGCATGCATGCGTGCCTGCTAGTTTGTTTCGCAGCATTGCAATAGTTCCTTAGGTTGGTTTCTTTCAGATACCTTGGTTCGGCAGGCAGCAATGATATTCAAGTGTATTCTCTTGATGTATTACAAGAACAGCCGAGGCCGGAATTATCGTAAGCAGGTGAGGTAATAGAAAATCTGGCATTTAGCAAATTCAGTTTGGCTCTGTTTTCCTTGGCAAAAAATTGATTGAAACAAGAGGAAGCTTCTGAAAGTGCTTCCTTTTTTTGAGCATTTTGAATCATTTTTTCTTTTCTTATACTTTCCATGAACTAAACAGTGTTAGATTAACATGATTCACATATGTATGCCTTTTATTTGCCATTAATTTCTGACTGTAGAAGCACATACTTTCCAGGGTCAAATGCTTACTTTGGTTGAATATTTGCTGCTACTGTACCGTGCCTTACTGCCAACACCGGTCTGGTATCGTTTCTTCTTGAACAAAGAATATGGAAGTCTATTTTCATCGCTAATGACAGGGTTGTATCTAACATTCAAGCTCACATCCGTTGTTGAGAAGGTATTATTTTCTGTTTATACATTTTTTTAGATTATTCTCCAGTCTTTCTTATCTCTTCATAAGTATTGGCTTTCTGGCAAGAGTTCTCTTTCTTCACATGGCTATTATCTTCTCCTCCAACCCACTGTTTCATTTTGCCCTTTTTTGGTTTGTGATGGTCAGGTGCAATCATTCTTTGCGGCATTGAGAGCATTATCACGTAAAGAGGTGCATTATGGGGCTCATGCAACATCAGATCAGGTAATGTGAATATCCTTTTCCCACGTACTCAGACAAACACATATAGACTCATGCAAATAAACACTCGCATGGCCTTCAGCTTCTTTTTATTTATTTTGGGTAAAAAGGGAATCATAGAAAAATCCAATTCGTCTTATAAGAAAATGGATGCAATGGAAAATAAAGAATTGAGAACATTTCTGCTGCATACACGGGGAACTGGTTTGGTTTTTCCATTTGCTGTTCTTTTACATTTCAATAACAGTTTGCCATGTGAATGGCCAAATGACCTTAAGTGTGTTGCTAGTCAATACTCCCTTAACATTGTCTCAGTATTTATGTGTGTTGTATTAATAAAAAAAAGTGTGTGTGTATGTGTGCACACTTGTATGCCACATGCTTATTCGAAGGGTTTTCTTGTTGCCTGACTAAACTGAGTTTTCATTGATATGGTTGATCCAATGCAAACATTTAGTCGAAGGATTGCCTTTCTCTCTTTCTTTTGTTTTAATTTATGATTTAGAATTTAGTTCCTAGGGTTACTAACATATGGTGGCCATCATCTTTGTTCCTAATCAGTACTTTTTTGAACAGCTACAAGCTTACAAGCCTTCCGCAGGGTGTAATGCTTGCTTATTTTTTTACATTTTGTTTTTTGGGTCTAAGTGCTTACTTAATAATACCTTGTCAAGTTGTCATTGAGCTAATTTTATCTGATAGCGTGAGACAGAACAGTGGCTTAATCCTCGGTTTGGCCTGGGGTCCTTGCACAATTTTGCTGCAACTCAATCACTCATATGTTTCTTAGATTGTTTTATTGTCTCAACCTATCAAAAAATAATAATAATAATTTTTTTGTCTTGAATATAATTATAGAATTAAATGCCTCAGGGATAAAGGCTGAAGTTTTGCCATCACTCTTTAATATCAATAGACTTCCCTAGCCCCCTGCATTTTCTAAGATTTTAAGGTTTTCTGAATTTATTGGATATGAAACTTTACTGGCTGTCTGGGATTTTAAGTCGTGAAATCTGATGCAGGTTAACGCAGCAGGAGACATGTGCGCTATTTGTCAGGAGAAGATGCATGCTCCTATTCTACTTCGTTGTAAACACATCTTTTGTGAAGACTGTGTATCAGAGTGGTTAGTTTACTTTTGCCATTATGTACTCTACACCGTTAAACTTTTCTTGCCAATTTATTTGTGTGGGTTTAGTCTGAACAATGGCTTTTTATTTCAAAACCCTTTTTATTACATCGTTTTAGCAACATCTGAGTAATATTTTCGGCTAGATTGTGGAATGGGAAACCTTAGGCGTTATAAGCCTTGGAATGCGCAGGGCACCCAGTTGTATGGCCTAGACTGGTCTCAAGTTTAGACGATATGGGCCTTAGCATGGTTAATTTGCTTGTGTTGTGGACATTAGAGTTAGTAGTTGGCCAAATGTATTGGGACTTGCTTGGTATGTCTATACTTGTGTTTAGGCTTGTGTTTTAAGTTCTGTTGTTCCCCGTAAATGTTGTGTATTGTTCCCTGGGGGGTGCCGTGATGCAATCATTTTGCTTATTGTTGTTAGGTCCTTTGGATGACTGATGGTCCTGTTTTCTCAGGTTCGAGAGGGAACGGACATGCCCATTGTGCAGGGCTTTGGTCAAACCTGCTGATCTTAAATCATTTGGTGATGGATCGACAAGTCTATTTTTCCAGCTGTTCTAAATTCTTTTGCTGTAAACCGGTGAGTTTTTCTGCTTTGAAGCTTTAAATCTTATTCAAAGCAGCCCTCTCCTGATCTCTTCGTCTACAGAAGTAATTTGACTGTATTTTGCTCTGCCTTGTTCATGGGTTGCACTGGAAAGCTAATTGAAGTGCCTGGCTAGTGTTGAACTGGCAATATGTTCATATGTTGTACTGAGAAATGCTGAAATGTATGTAATGGGCCCTTAAAGCTACAGAGGAAGTTTTATGGAATGATATATTCATCCAAAAAAAAAAAAAAAGAAGAAAGAAAGCAGAGGAAGTTGTTGTAAGTACTTATCATATATGTCATTGTTCATTTGCCATGAATGAAAGTTTTTTCCTACATTTTTTTTTTTATAACCTAGGCTCTATTATATCATTGTTCTCCTAAATGCATTGTTTCTCAATTTCACAATTTGAAGTGTTTTTGAGAGGGATCTCAATTCATTTTGGGTTTACAGAATCATAGAAGTTTCATGTGAAAAAGCAGGAAAGAGAGGGGAAGGGGGTGGCACTAAATACTACAAAGCAGCAGTGAATGAGGTCAATGTATGGAGGATGATGAAATCAATTAGTGCAGAGGAAAAAATCTTATGTTTTCCAGTTGTGTATTCCCTCTTTGGATACATCAATCATCATGGACCAACTAGCAATGTAGAGTGGAGTTTTTTACATTAAATCACGGGTTTGGATTGATTAGTTAGGTGTGTAATGTCAACCATGCCTTTTGCTTGATTGCTTGGCGTATTCATTACCTTTTTATTCACCATATATTGTAGTCTCAGCAGATGCAATCTAAAATTTGATGGCAAAATATTTTGTGCTTAAAAAAATTGCATTTATGATTTTCTAGAAAGTCAATAAAATCCATGTCTTGGTCAAGAATAACAAAGTTGATAACTAGTTCAACTAAGCCTGCCTTACTGGAAAAAAGAAAAAAGAAAAAAAAAAAAAAGAATACATGCGAAGGCCACCCTTCAAACTAGCCATTAAAGGTAGGCCAAACCACCTATATAAAAGCCAACACTCAAACTGGTCTTTGATTGTAGGCGGGACCATCCTTGAAGGCCACCCCTCAAACTGGCCATTAAAGGTAGGCCAAACCACCTATATAAAAGTCAACACTCAAACTGGTCCTTGATTGTAGGCCGGACTATCCTCGTGGCCAAGGGGCCGGTTTGGCCCTCCCAATCGTTTTTGGGTGGCTGAACCACTAAAAGATGGTTCGATCATCTCAATAGCCACTTGAGCTACAATTTTGTTTATATGTTATGATTTGAATTATTCATTAAAAATAAATGACATGTATAAAAGGTAATGCACTAGTTCTGAGTCTAGATGGACATTGCTATATATATATTTTGACTGGTTCTGAGTCTAGAATGATTTTGGATGGAACATTGCTATATATATATTTTGACATGTTGCTATGTTGTCATGATTTGATTTATTCACTTTCATAGTCGGCATTCTTGTTCGAACAATCCATAAGTTATTATTAATGGGGCATGTGAAGTGAATCACACTGAACAGACGGCTACCATTGCAATGTTAATGACAAATGGCAATTGCTCACAGAAAACACATAACACCAACCCAGTTTGAATGAGAAAAAAATTACAATAACAACTGCAGGAGGAAAAATAACAACCCTCCTTGCCCCTCTTCCACCCACAAAAGAAAAATGGAAGAAAATGAATAAAAAAAATGAATGAATACTAAATCTTTGACTGAAGAAAGGAGACCCTACTTAGGAAGATAAATGGGTCTTTTTGTATCTTCTTCCTCTGCAACTGAGCTACTCAAACTCTGTGGGACTTCACTTTCTACAACATCCTTGTTCTCTTGTGGCGGCATGGGCACAGGAAAAATTTCCGTCATCTTCGGTGGGCTTACGGATGGAGGAATCTCAAAAGTAAGTGCGGGGGTGTAGGGGGGGGGGGGGGCGGCGCGGAAATAGAGAGCATTCTGGGGATGGAAATGGGGTAAACTTCTGTAACTTCTTCAATGCCTTCGTCTATGTAAACAATGTCTTGCATGGTGAGTTGGTGGTATTCAACAATTTCCCTGAGGAACCGGTTCTCACGTGGATATATTGAATTCTCATTTGCCAAACGTGACTTCTCAGCCAAGAGAGTCTCCAGTTGAAGGCGGATCTGAGATAACAACCATTTGCATTAGAAACAGTTATTTGTGAATGAAACAATCCCTCTGCTCCTCAAGTATCTTCCTAATTCCTATTGACTGAAATGCAAAAGAGAACATAAATACTTAAGAGCATAAGCATCTTCATAATCAACTTGAACCATCATTCCATCAACGTCAGATTAAACAAACAAAGTGACACATGAGTATTAATTAAAGCTTCTTGCCACGCCCAAAATTAACAAAAAAATACCAAGTCGTCGTCTGCAACATGGTCCCCCTTTTCACGATTCTCTTGCATAAGTTTATTTTCATCTTCTAGTTGAGCACATCGTTCCTTTGCAAAAGCTAAATCTGCTTTAATCGTTTTCAGCTCCCGAAGAAGTAATTTAGCTTTGGCAGCTGTTGCCATTGCAACCTGTGAAAGCACAAAGGCCAATTATGCACTTCAAAGCTAGGAATAGGTTCATAAACACTAAAAAGACTCAAAAATGGATACTCAGAATGAGCTGCATACCCCATCATATACTTTTAGGTTCTCTAATCCCACATGCATGATTAATAAAGCAATTGATAGTTTCGATAATTGAAAGCTTAAACCTAGATAAATGAAGTTATCTTATGTAGCGTGAATCACATAAGTATGTAATAAAACAGTCATTTTTCGTTTTGGTATTCTCCTTTATGAAATCAATTTGCTAATTTTGCATAAGAGACACAACACTTCAAATATATATTTATTAGGGGCTGAGATTAAGAACCATACCTCTGTCATTTCCTCCTGTGAAATTGACAAAAAAAGTTATTATTGTTTTCAGTATCTTCAAATATTGACAGATCTTGAGCAGAACTCGAGGTGTGCTTTAAGTGAGATGATTTTCCCGATAAGGGTCACTATTTCTGCTACCACTTGGGACTGAGAATGAAATTGATCTCCCTAGGAGTGTTTTCATAGGCCCACTCACTCAAAGAACCATAGTTTATGCATTGAGGAATTCACAGTATGACTCTTTTCCATCAATTTTCATGTGAATTTTTGTTTTGTAAGCAATTCATATCATCGAAATGCGGAATTCAATACTAATGCACAGGATGTATACAAAGAGAACTCGTCAATAATGGTAATTGCTACCAGTAGTCACTGCAAGAGCACAACCCGTCTTTAAAATGATGAAAGCGGTTTGAGTCTCTGACGACAATCTCCTTCTGAAGTAGATCTGAAGCTAACTTCATGAAATTATGGCAATCCACACAAATTCGGATGTTCTTATTGATTCTTATTACTCTCCCACCACAACACAGACCACCTTCCTTCATTATGGCAAAGGCTAAAGCTAGCTTCTCACTGTGATGGTATAGTTGCTCCTTTTTGTGCTCCTCTTCTATGTCATGCAAAGCCAAGCTTGTCTCTGGAACATACCCCATCTCCTCTAACTGCCCAATCAGTTCTTCAAGCCGCTTGCATATCACCTCCCTTTCTGGATGGCGTCGGCCTCCAGACGCAAATTCATGCACCTGATTACCAATCTCAACCCAGCTTAATCCAGGCTCCTTTCTCACAACAGACCCTTTCATTTCATTCCTAATTAGGCCAGCATTATCAAGATCACCACCAGAGAAATATATGTTTGACATTTGTACATAGCTTAATGAATTGCCTGGCTCCAACTCCTTCAATTTATCTGCAGCTAGCTTGGCCAACCTTGTCTCACTGTGCTTCCTACATGACCCAAGGAGAGTGCTCCAAATTACAGAATCAGGCTCCATCGGCATTCTATTTATAAGTTCCTCAGCCTCAAGAAGTTGGCCGGCTCGCCCAAAAATGTCAACCATGCAGGCATAGTGATCAAGTTGAGGAGCAATACCATATTTGCCAAACATAGAATTAAAGATTTTGATTCCTTCATCGACCAGTTCAGCATGGCTGCAAGCTGTGAGGAGAGCAACAAAGGTGGTAGGATCAGGTTGGATATCCATTTGCGAAAAGAGTAGCAATGCTTCTCTAGCTCTCCCATGCAAGGCATACGCTTTTAGCATTGAGTTCCAAGAAATCAAATCACGAAATCGTGTTTCATTAAATATTTGCTTAGACAAAGCAATGGAGCCACACCTAGCATACGCATGGATCAAGGCATTTGCAAGTACAGTGTCACCTTCAAACCCAACTTTAATAACTTGCGAATGAACTGTCAAGGCATGCCGCTCGGTCACAAGGCCTGCACAAGCTTTCAAGACAATTGAGAAAGTATACCAATCAGGAGCTAAGTCTTCTCGAAGCAATTGGCAAAACAGGAAGAGAGCTTCTTCTGGGTCACATTCTGCAAATGCCACTATAATGGCAGTCCATGAAACAATATCTCGACAAGAGTTTGTCTCCATGAAGAGCCTATAACAGTTGGCAATACCTCCGCCAAGATCGGAGTAAGACTTAATTAATGTGGTTGTTACCTCAATTTCTGACATAAACCCTGTTTTGATCGCGAGACAGTGCAACTGGAAACAAAAATAGAGACCAAGATCAACATCATTGTCAGTGCTTCCACCCAAGCAAGAAAAGAGGCTGAGAAGCGTGGCACGATCAAACCCAATTCCGTCACGTTGCATTTGTGAAAAAAGAGTGATAGCTTGAGCCCCAAGCCCTCGACACTGAAATCCTGCAATCATTGAATTCCAAGAAATAAGATTCCGGAACTCTATGGTCTTGAACACGCTCCACGCCTCATCCCTATCAAGAGTATAAACACCACCATAAACAGAACTCTTGCTATACATGGTAATAAGAGCATTCGCAACATAAACACAAGCATCCAAAGACATTTTCAACGAAAGCGCATGTACCTGCTGGCCACGCTCACCATCCCTCTCACCACACGAGCTAAGAACACTTGCCACCGCAAACTCATTCGGATGGAAGTCCACCAACATGCCCGAAAATAGACGAAAACACTCATCGGTTCGCCTGTGTTGCGCGTACCCAGAAATGAGAGCAGTCCAAGAAACAAGGTTTCTGTTGGGCATTTCATCAAACAGGTAGTGAGCAGAATTCAAGTCACCACATTTGCTGTACATGTTGATGAGATGGTTAGTGACAAAGAGGTCAGGCGGGTTGACGGGGTTGTTGGAAAGCATGTGGCGGTGCAGAAAAATGCCTTCTTGGAGGCATTTGTGGCGAGCACATGCGTGGAAGAGAGTGGCATAGATTTGGAGGGAGTGAGGCGGAGTGAGGGTGTAGAACAGTAAAAGAGTTTCTTGGAGCTGGCGTCGCGTGTCTTGTAAGCGCGCCTTCTGGAGAAGATTGGTGGCTTCGGTCTTGAGGCTACACGCTGTGGGAAGATTGGCCGAACGAAAGTGTCGGGAGAAGACGTACCACGCGGACGTGGTCGGGCGTGGCATCACGGGATCCGATGATGGGGTTTCAGGAGGCAACTAAATCAGCAGTAGGCAACAAACGATGACGGGGTTTCAGTAGAAACCCCTAAATCTTCGCCAAAGCTTCAGCTACCCCACGACAATGGGAGAAATGTCCTCCTCTCGCAGTTTGCTTGAAGCTGAGCAAAACATACAAAACCCAAATCTCCCCTCACATAAAAGTAAAAACCCACAATAGCAGGACCATTAAAGACCCCCAACAAACAATAAACCACCCACCAGAAAACGCATAAAACCCTAGAATCTTCAAGAATATCATCATTTAATTGGTGGGCAAGAACACAGTAACAGCTCAGCAACAACACCGACCCATTTCAGAGCCCCCGATACCGGCTAAATCTGGAGGATATCACTGAGCTAGACGTAGTTTGTTCTGATTATCACTGAGTGCTTAATGGATCGATAGCTTTCAGAATAAAGTGGCGGGAGGAACAGCAGGAGTAATTGGTGTTTTTTGCTCTGCCTTGTTCATGGGTTGCACCGGAAAGCTAATTGATGTGCCTGGCTAGTGTTGAACTGGCAATATGTTCACATGTTGTACCGAGAAATGTTGAAATGTATGTAATGGGCCCTTAAAGCTACAGAGGAAGTTTTATGGAATGATATATTCAAAAAAAAAAAAAAAAAACAGAGGAAGTTGTTGTAAGTACTTATCATATATGTCATTGTTCATTTGCCATGAATGAAAGTTTTTTCCCACATTTTTTTTGGTAACCTTAGGCTCTATTATATCATTGTTCTCCTAAATGCATATATAAACTATAAAAGTTTCATGGGATAAAGCAGGAAAGAGGGGTGGCACTGAATACTACAAAGCAGCAACGAATGTGATCAATGTATGGAGGATGATGAAGTCAATTAGTGCAAAGGGAAAAATCTTGCGTTTTCCAATTGTGTTTTCCCCCTTTGGATACATCGACCAACTAGCAATGTAGAGTGGAGTTTTATGCATTAAATATTTAAATCCATGTTTTGGTCAAAGAATAACAAAGTCGATACCTAGCTCGACTAAGCCTGACAAATTGAAAAAAAAAAAAAAAAAAAAAAACACACATACACATGGCTATGGAAGGTAGGCCGAACCACTTATGTGAAAGCCATCACCTAAACCAATTCTTGATAGTAGGCTAGACCACCCTTGTGGTTAAGGGAATGGTTCGAGTCTCCCAGATCATTTTTGGGGTAACTGAATCACTCAAAAAGGTAGTTCGATCATTTCAATACCCACTTGAGCCACACCTTTTTTGTTTTATATGTTGTCATGATTCTGTATAAAAGGTATTGCATTTGCACCAATGCAAAGTATTGCACTGGATCTTAGACCCTGTTTAGAATTGCGTTTGAGAAATAGAACTTTTAAGTCAAAAAAAGCTTTGGGCAAAAGCTTTATTTTAAGCTTTTGCCAAAAGTGCTTTTTAGCCATTTTTAGGCTTTTTAAACTCTTAAAAGTGTTTTTATTTTTTTTTACCAAACATATATATATACTTTTTTCAAACGGGTTTTTTGAGTGTTAAAAACACTTTTAAGCCTCTCAAACGCAATCTCAAATAGACTATTAGTTTAGAATGATCTTTGATGGAACGTTGCTAGGTGTAGAGCCCGTTTGGGAGTACGTTTTTTAAAAAATAATCTGTGTTTTTAAATCAAATCACAATTTAAAATGCTAGATTGGGCACAACTATCTGAATTTTTGGTCTGTCTTGGAGTTACCTTTGCGATTCCCCTGCATAAAAAAGGCTGGCAGCGCGTCTGATTATGTGTAGTGATAATTCTAGGATTCCCACGAATCATGCACTTCGAACAATCCATAAGTTATTATTAATGGGGCACGTGAAGTGAATCACACTGAACAGGCGGCTAGCTAGCATTGCAATGTTAATTACAAATGACAATTGCTCACAGAAAACACATAACACCAACCCAATTTGAATGAGAAAAAAAAAAATTACAATAACAACTGCAGGCGGAAAATAACTCCCCTCCTCTTCCACCCACAAATGAACAATGGAAGAAAATGACTAAAAAAATGAACGAATACTAAATGTTTGACTGAAGAAAGGAGACCCTACTTAGGAAGATAAAATGGGTCTTTTTGTATCTTCTTCCTCTGCAACTGAGCTACTCAAACTCTGTGGGACCTCACTTTCTACAACATCCTTGTTCTCTTGTGGTGGCATGGGCACAGGAAAAATTTCCTTCATCTCTGGGGGGCTTACAGATGGGGAAATCTCAGAAGGTAAGCGCGGGGATGTAGGAGAGGGGGGTGGGGAAATAGAGAGCATTCTGGGGATGGAAATGGGGTAAACTTCTGTAACTTCTTCAATGCCTTCGTCTATGTAAACAACGTCTTGCATGGTGAGTTGGTGGTATTCAACAATTTCCCTGAGGAACCGGTTCTCACGTGCATATATTGAATTCTCATTTGCCAAACGTGACTTCTCAGCCAAGAGAGTCTCCAGTTGAAGGCGGATCTGAGATCACAACCATTTGCATTAGAAACAGTTATTGTGAATGAAACAATCCCTCTGCTCTTCAATGAAGAGACAGCATAACATTACAAGTATTTGCAAGTATCTTCCTAATTCCTATTGACTGAAATGCAAAAAAAAAAAAATGTAAATACTTAAGAGCATAAGCATCTTCACAATCAACTTGAAACATCATTCCATCAACATCAGATTAAACAAACAAAGTGACGCATAAGTATCAATTAAAGATTCCTGCCACACCCAAAATTAAAAAAAAAATACCAAGTCGTCGTCTGCACGGTGGTCCCCCTTCTCACGATTCTCTCGCAGAAGTTTATTTTCATCTTCTAGTTGAGCACATCGTTCCTTTGCAAAAGCTAAATCTGCTTTAATCGTTTTCAGCTCCCGAAGAAGTAGTTTAGCTTTGGCAGCTGTTGCCATTGCAACCTGTGAAAGCACAAAGGCCCATTATGCACTTCAAACCTAGGAATAGGTTCATAAATATTGAAAAGACTCAAAAATGAATACTCAGAATGAGCTGCATACCCCATCATATACTTTTAGGTTCTCTAATCCCACATGCATAATTGTAAATGAAGTTATCTTATGTAGCGAGAATCAAATAATTATGCTATAAAACAGTCATTTTTCGTTTTTGGAGTTCTGTTTTATAAAATCAGTTTGCTACTTTGCTGTAAGCTTTATTTATGCTGTATAAAGTAGTAGGACACAAGCATTGAGGACTTGGTACTGTTTTGATCTTCGAGTGACGGATAAACCAAGGTATTCCTTCCCTGCTGAATAACTTTCCATGAATTATTAATTCAATCAGGTTAATTGTATCCAAGGATATATTAAAACATGAACCAGTCATGCACAATTACATAGTTGCCACCTTACGTCGCGAGATGCCTTGAGTTGAGTTTCACGGTTGGTTTGAATATTTGGTTGTGTTGGATCCTGCCATGAATTATTCACGTTAGGAGACTGAATTGGTGCCTCAGAATTGTTTCCTCTTCGCTTAATTTGTAGTTTGCGGGTTTCTTGGATGATGTCTGCTGTCTTATTTTCCACAATGGTGCGACCTTCCTGGGAGAGACAAAAAGAAATTTTTTGAAGCAAAGAAGATATAAGAAGCTATGGGAGAAATAGGTAATCAAGCACAAGGATGATAAACTTCAATGGAATCAACAGTAGATAAGCAAGTTAGCTCCATTTTGACTGAAAATCAATCCATTCTTATCTCTCAAATAACTGTAGGTCCTTGGCCTAATTACAAAGTCAACATCTATTACCAAGCACATGGTATAAGTAATTCGAGTTTCTCAGAAATTATTATTGCCAATAATCTTAATAAGGTATATTACAAATAGGCTCAATGTGGTTAGGGATAATTATATATCACAAAAAACATGTCGATTTCATTTTACTTAAAACCACAAGGAGGTTTGATCGTTTCCACAAGACAATTACCCTAACCACGGATCAAGATCCCCTACAATTTTAAAGAAATTGTAGGAGATCCTTGTCCACTTAACCACAGGGAGGTAATTTGTAATTGTCTCTAATAAATACACCCAAGTTACACAATAATCAATTGGAAGAAAGGGAAAAAGATGTGCAATGATACATGATGGCAAGGGCAACTCTTGGCAATTAATACCTCAATGAGCCAGTAGTTACAAAATTTAAAGTATGTGAAGATAAAATGTGAATTAGATTATCATGGAGAATCAAAACAAGGGAATAAGATTTAGAGATAAATACAGAGTAACAAACCTACAATTGACTTGACAAGGGAAGCAAATGAATTAATGATATTTTTACCTCAAAAGCCTTTTCAAAGGTGTCACCAATGTGATTAAGGGACGATGTTATTGCATCTAAACCCTTCCTTAATTTAGGATTGTCCATTTTTCTGAAGCTCTCAGGCGATTGATATGATTGCTGGAATTGATATCGTAACGAGAAGTATTAACAAACAAAAAAAAAACAAAATCAAGCAGCGGAACTCAGCAAGTAAACACAGTATATTGCCAATATGTATTAAGAAACTGCATTAGCATGAACAATAGTTTGTAGCTTCAAAAAAAAAATGTTAACTCTGTAATACCTGGCCACCTGTTGGGGTGTTGAAAGCCTGCGATCTCATTCTGTGAGGTATATCCTGTTGCTGCGACATGTTATCATCCTCAAGAATTGCTTTAGCTTTTCGAGCCAGAACACCCCAAAATCCAGATTTGGACTCGCTTTTTGTTGATGTATCCCCATAAGCAGGAAAGCTCTGTATTTTCAGGCATCACTTCTCATTCACTGAGAAAGCTAAATGACAATAAACTAATATCATATCTCTACAGAAATTAGCATGTTGAGGTACTAAAAAAAAACCTGTTAACTACATGAACCTTCTAGTTTATGGGTAACGAAAGAAAAGAAAAAGTCTCTGATTCTCCCGAATTAATATGTAATATGTTCTTATTGTTGAGGTCTTGTACGGCACTTGGGGTCTAGTATTTTCCCATAGCAAAAAAAACTGAAGAAAGCAGCAACCTTTTTTTTTCTTCTAAATTTCTGATCACGATCATTCCCATCATAGCTAGAAAACATGGGCAAGCTAGGAAAAAGAAAAAGCACACCCAGATACGAAAATCGAAGCAATATTCATGGGTTGGAATGTGGAAAAAGATAAAAACAAGATTAGATCGAATTCAACATTCAACGGAAAAAACAGATCGGTTTGTTGAAAGGAAAGAGAAGAAGAAGGACCTTCAATGGACGAGGTTGATGAGTAGGGGCGAAAGCAGAGTCTGCGTAGGCGGAGGAAAGGGACGATTCTCGATGAGCAGCGGACGCCCGGATTGCCTGGGCGGCAAGAGATGATGATGAATTTGACGAATCATTGCTTTGTTTGTCGTCCGGTGGCAAATGAACCTCTTCTTTGAAGGTGGACGCCCTCGTTATCCCCTGTCTTCTCCTATATGCCATGTTCCTTTTTCCTCTTCCTCTTTCAAAACCCACCTCCTCTATTCTATCTTATACATACGGCTCCGCCTCCGCCACCACCGCGACGAGAAAGAAAAGTACGCAGGAAGATCTCGACTCCGTTTCCTTTAGACTCAAAATATGTTCCCACGTCTTTTAACTAACTCTTCCGTTTTTTAATCAAATCAAAAGCCAATGAAGAAGAGAGAGAGAGAGAGAGAGAAAGCCCCGCTCCATAGCCTCCATCTATATTATTAAGGCGGGCTCTTCTTCACGTGTTGGGCGACAACCCATAAATGTTTCTTCTGGCCCAGTGAAACAAGCCCTTTCAAAGTTCAGATTTTATATATATATTGGTAAGTGGAAAATATCAAAGAAGGGTCATTTTCCTTTATTTGGTAATTTGTTGCTTGGATAGTTAGTAATCCGAATAATAAAATTACTAATTATTTTTTTTCTCCTATTTTCCTACCAAAAAATTATATATGGTAATGGTAGACGATTAGACGTGAAGCAATGTCTAATCCTATATTATTTAGTTCAATTTAAATGCAATGTCGAGCATAATACAACTCAGACAATGATATGAGCATGGAATAAAACCAAATATTCTGAAATGATTGGCTTTGGCTACCAAAAGAAGTAAAGGAGATTGTTGGAAGTGAATCCCAAGAGGTGGTAGACCATCCTCAATGGCAATCGGGGTGGTCAGGTGGTGGTCGGGTTCAGTGGGGGCGGCCGAACCTGACCATCACCCATCTTAGTGCAAGAAAAGAAAAAGATGAAAGGAGGTCTTTTTTGGCAATCAACTTTCACTTTTCTATCTCTTCTTTTTTAAAAAAAAAACTTGAGAGTCCTACATATTTGTTACAGGCTACAGCTGAAGAGCTAAATGATGAGTATCCAATGAAGATCGTTGTTGATCATCACTACGGGGCTGAGTGCTGGTCCAACAGCTCATCTGGTCAAGCCGTGTTCTTAAATATGGCAGATCAAAAATAAACTGGGAGGCCTGTGAGACTCCATAACTAGGGCCTCCTGCAGCTATGACTTGATCATTACTCCTCGGATACTCCAAACTAGATTTCTCCCCCATGTTTCGTAGAGACCATGAAGTACTTGGACAAGTATAACTGTTTTGTAATGGAGAATCTGAATCCAACTGTGCTTGATGGTCCGAATTGCCCTCGTTCGATTCCAGTGTGGTCAGCTTCCTGCCTGTGTTCTGAAATTTAGCTACTAAGCAATTCAAATCTCCAGTACCAGCTGTGAAGGAATATGAACCCAATCGAACCTCGTTAATTTTGTCATTTCCAAAAACACCGAGATTTTTCTCCTCATCGCTGGCATGAACTTCCCAATTGAAGGCACCAAGGCCATTCTTTAGGTTACTGTACGGTGTCACTTCCATTGCATCACCCGGGATACCCAATTTGTCACCCACATTAGCATCTTTTCTCTTGTCAGCATCCACCAAATTCGATCTGTCACATGAATTTCTGACTACAGATGGTTGCCCATAGGGGTGGTCCAGGAAATTCTGAGGTTTAGGGGTAGTGATTATCGTATTAAGAGTACTGGGCCCCAATTCGGCGGAGTTAGATTCCATATCAGTATGACATTTTTGAGCTTGGAACCAGTAGTTTGAAGTCTGGTACTTGGACGCCTCAGCTGACAATCCAAGCAACTTCTGTTCAGCAATCATTTGGGCTGTTGGTCCCAAATCTTTAACAAACAACATCAAACTTTCCCTATAACCAATATCCTGCTGATTCACCTACACAAAAAAGAAATTTGTCAGCTCTCACTGTCGAATTTGTGAACTAGAAAAATCAGACCCAAAAAAAAAAAAAAAAAAATATTCATTAACAAATCCCTAGAAGTTGGAAGCATTTTTTCATATCACAATGCACCTGCTGCCCTCTTTGGTCAGACTTTTAAATCAGTCCAGCCAGAGTTCCTGGCAGGCCCTTCTCTTGCCAGCAAAAATGTTCTTGCAGCACTTTGGCATCAATGCATGAGTTATGTGTGTCCACCAAAAGATGAAAAATGAAAAGTATGAATAAAAGAAAGGGAAATATGTAGCTAGTATGTGGTAAAGGGAAGAGCCCCCACAAGTTAAGAAGTTCCATGCACATGAGGGCACATTATCTGTCTCAAATGGAATATACAGGAATGTACTTGCAAGCACAACTTGGTGGGGGCAACTAAACTTACATGCTCAAGTGGTTTTAGAGTGCCATAAATTGTTGAAAAATTTGACTCATTCTCATTGAGGAAAGACATCCAAGGTTTGTATGTACATCGCCGATCCGCACCAAAAGATCTAAATCTTCTACCATCTTCTACACCTGTCAGAGAAGACAAGTCAAGTAGGGTTAAACTTCAACTTCATAGAGCCCTAACTATTATAATGGTAGATGATATATATTTAAGCTTCTATGGAACTGTGGAAACTTATAGAAGTAAAAATTAAAAGAAAAAAGAGTTGAACCAACCTAAAGAAAGTATTAGTCGAACTATGGCATTCCGCAAGTGCAGTCAATTTGTAAGGTTTTATTTTAGGTTTAAGAAAAGCTTAAATCAATACAGTAAGAATCATTCTTAGCTAGTTCACGTAGTCGTGCTTGCTGAAGTTAGGACCAAGATGTTTACAAAAATGAAAAGTTAAAAAAATAATAATAATAATTAATTAACAATAAGTAAAGTTCATATTCCATTTGCACACTTGCATGGTGAGAATTTGGAACCCTCACAGTTACAAATATTAAAAAGAATATGCAATCACACCACAAATAAGAAAATGTTATATTTGGTCTTCTTTTCCAATTACTTAGATAAAATAATCAGGGGAAGTCCTTTATGCCGGGCATCCTTATTTTCAACATTTTCACTAGAAATCCATGAAAATAACTGTATCTATACAAATGTATACAACATTTCAGGTTTAAAAAGTCAGACCAGATTTTCCCTCTTACCAGAAAGAACTTCATGATCTATTGCATCATTACAAGTAGCAATACCAGAGTACTGAGAGCATAGTTGAAAACTTCTCCTGAGATTCAATGAATTGCCAAATGATGGCATGGTTTTTGAGGATATATCAGTTATGCTACTGGATTTTTCATTTGTAGGAAGCTTAGGACAAGAGCTCTTAATTGAACCCCTAGCTTCAACTTGGTGCCTCCTACCGTTTCTTCTTCTTCTCCTTCTTCTTCTTGTCTCCGAGAATTCTAATTCAAAATTCTCAGGATCAGTTTTCAGAATGTGGAAAATCTTCTGAGCTAGTTCATGTATGGCACGGGCCTGTACATAGGAAGGGTCGTTATCCAATAGATGAAGATGATCTATATTTTCTTGTTAAGAAATTCTTAGTCTACTGCTCCAGGTATTTTTGAGAGATTCAATGATAATACCTGTCTGAAATAAATTGTAGCTGAAGAATTAAAATGCATCGCATTTTTGGGTATTAAAAGTACATCATGCTGCATACCAGCCCAAACAATAAATGGTCAGATAACAAATCAATTTTTCACGTTCTTTCAATAAAGCAAAAGAAAGAAGCACATCTCTAACAGACAAAGACTGCCTTCTACACATTTAATAATTTTGATCTGCTTCTGAATTATTTCACAGAGTTCAATTAGTGAGCCACGTTATAATGAATTATCACCGTGTGAACATATATAACAATTAATAGCCGTTGCAAATTTGAGCAGAAACCAGTAAATTATGTGGATGGGAAAACATGCAAGTTGCAGTGCAATGTTGCATTAATTGAACGTTAGAAATCCTAATAATATCCGACCTATGACTAATTGTTAAATAATATAACCCAGGATGTTGACCATAAATTAAGAAACAGGTAAATTCGAAATTCCTATCATAGTGTATATGGTGAACCATTATATTGAAAGTGCCATGACAATAATTTATTTATTTATTTTATTTTTTATTAACAGCTCTTGAAACAAAGTAATGCAATTCATGTTTCTAAAATTACTAGTCATAATTTTTAGCATGAAAAGAGAAGGGGCACTCCATCTGATACATTTATGAAAATCCTCATACTTCCATGAATATAGTATCAAGCATGTGAGTTCTGTTTATTACACATCCACAGGTAGAAGTGGTATCAGTACATGTATGGTGGAAAAAAGAAGTTTACCTTCATATCTAATTCAGATAAGTAGTTATAAAGAAAGAAGCAAACCTCAAATTGATCAAGACTTTGATACATTCCTTCATGAAGTTTAGCCCTCATGGTGCCAAAATCCATAGGCTCTTCAATGATTTCATAGTAATCTTCAACCTTATGAGAACACAAATCTCCATCAAAATAGTGAATGAGAAATGGAAAATAAAATGGCCCATGATATAAGATGATGAAAGTGATGACCAGATACATACCTCATTTGGGTCAACTGGTTCAGCAAATATCTCATGGGTATCTCTCCTAAAACGTACCAAGAATGTATCTCAACATAAGCAAGCAAGGAATCAGGAATTTATAATATAAATGTTCTTGTGTACCATATGTTATTGACACTTACCATATTCAATTGATGCAAGATCTTTGCTCATCACCTTAATGAATGCTCTAAAAGATAGGGAAAAAAATGCAACTAAAAGAACACGCACCTTTGTAATATGTCGAGGATAAGCTGAAGAACACGTTTTTCTGGCATCCATGGTGCAGATGGCACACCGAATGGTAGACCTGATTCAAGAAGTACTTATATTATAGATGAAGCTTGTACTGTCACAAATAATAAATTGGTGGTTCTGCAATTTCCAGTAAAAACACAGAAAAGAAACTAACTGGTTTTGGGAGCATGATATTCATGTATTGGGCTATCTTCACTCCGCTCAACAACCGGTTGATCTGACATAGGAAACAAAACAGTGACAGAAATCCAGATGTAGTCAAATTACAATTATAACTCCTATGGAACAAAATGGCTCACCATTCTTGGTATCCTGATCCTCATAATTGGGTTTTCTGCCACCCTGCATGTCATTTTGAATGGGGAAATTGAAAACAAAACTTGCAGAACATAGTTGGGGATAAATATTATCGACACAACCACCTGATTAAAGACCAAAAACAAACACAGCTTCAACACTGAACTATGAATAACTACTGACTTGCAAACACTTTGAACATTTAATGCTTTGTGAGTCATGCCTTTGAAATTTAAACCCCCCAAAAGCAACGCTGATAGCATACAAAAGAATGAGCTTCATTTCTCATTGTACAATTACTATACGTGGAAAAAAAAAATATTGACAGAACCCGTGAAAGAAGAGCCAACAACGGCCGGACTCCGGGTACAGGATTCAGGTACCCCTTTTGGATCGATTAGACACCCATGCATATTTCCCTTTTCCCAAAACCCAGAAAAAAAGGGCATCATAACCGGTTGACATTTTCTTGTTGCAACACCATTTCCTAACAACCTTGTGAATAATGGCAATAGTTGGGGAAAATAATAATAAAAAAAGAAGAAGAAGAAAAAAGTAGACCTTTTGAAGTCGGGTTGAAAGAGAAGTAGCCGCAACTTCTTGAACTGGTCTGATTTTTCTCTTTTTTGTAGTCCTTGTCTGTAAGGTTGCTCCCTGACCGTTACCCATTTCCTGTGCCCTAGTAGTAGCAAGAGCCCTGCCACTAGTTCTAGCACTACTAGTACTAGCTGTCATTTTTTGCGATATCCGCGGGCTCCTCCTGTGGCCCTCCCTCCATATTGACTTTTGCAATTTTCTTCTACATAATATTGTATTATTATACAGCAGAAATTAACCCACATTCTCAGATTTTACTATTATAAAAGAAAAAAAATAAAAATAAAAAAGAAGAGGAAGAAACTCACCTTGACATTCGTAATGATTGAAGAGAAGGACAATACACGTTCTGTTCTGTTTGACTTTAAGAAATTAGAAAAAGAAAAAAAGCAAAGAGAAGATGAAATGGAGGTGTAGAGGGGTGATCCGGTGCTCCTCTAGCTTTGTAGGGATTAAGGGGGGGGTGGTGGGGGGGAAGAAGAGCTGGAAACAACAAATGAGGTAAATGTGGAAGGGAAGAGATACAGCTGAGCAAATGGGGTTGATTTCTGTTTATGAGAGATATGAAAATCCCAGACAAGGAAAAAAAATTAAAACCTCCATAAAAATCTTAGCTTTAACTTTTAATCGGCTTCCATGTATATTTGGATGGGAGAGGTCAGAGGTGTTGGTGGTCAAAAACATTTGAGAGCAAACAGCTAGCATCATCTGCTCTGCTGCAGATTGCAGAATCCCATGGGGGTCACATCACAAGGAACATCCTACATCACGCGCTCCCAGTGGGAGTTTCACCAACGCTTGCAATGAGCAGACGTACATGAGGGGGCGGGGCTGGGCCGGGCTGGCCCAAATGCAATACCCATCCAACAAATATTTCAATGGGTATTCGTTACTTGTAGTTTTCTGGTCCGACCAAAACCCGTCTCAACTTTCATGTCTCATTGTCCCCACCCGAGATGTCTAAAATCCAAACCGTCGTCTTACCCTTCTTTTATGGGGCACTTAATGGTCGATTGAGACTAAAATATTAACATTATAAAAGAGTAACGCTAAATATTTCTCTCTTATTCTTTTGAGTGGATATGTTACTTTGATAAAATAAAGTAAAATAAGGTATATTATTTAGTATTAGGAGCGTTGTTATAAACACTATGTACATAGAAAAAGGTTAAAAATTATATTTTTATCGGACTTTGTTGATGTAATATTGCTAATCAGCCATTGTTAAAAAAAATCAAAAGATGATTGACTGTATCCTATCATAATTGTGATTTGATTTTTCAACAATAACGGATTGGTTTGTTAATAATTTTACTAATTTGCTGAAGAGTAAAAAACTATCTTAAAAAGAGTTGCCAAGAGAGCTGGTGAAATTGGTAGTATGGCTGTCATTTTCCATTGGCAATTACTGTGGACGAAAAAAAGCTGATCTAGTGATGAGCCTTGTGCTTTTAGGAAGTGAAGAGGGTGCGCGTTGTCGATGACTAGGAGTCTATGGGTGGGACGCAGTGTCGGGTAAGGTGAGAAGTAAACATAATAGCTTCTATTCCTGATGCCATTTTGGTTTGGAAAAATTGTGAAAAAGGAAAGAGAGAGAGAGCAGCTGAGTGGCGGACTACGCTGAAGAGGTCTTTTTTCCTTTGCTTCGAGTATTCAAAGTCTTCTTGTACAAAAGCCTCTTTCTTTTTTCTCTCTCCCTTGGAATCATTATTCACTAACCCTAAAAGCCTTGTTCTTGAACTTCAATTACTGGGTTTTCTCTCTATTTGTTCTACTTTTTCTTCTCTCAACTGCATCCCGCGGCTGAAGACCGAATGGATAAGACCCTTTTTCTGTGTCTACGTCCGAGGAACAACATGTGGTAGTTTCTCAAAGATCGAGGCCAATCCATTCCCGTATTATCATTTTCTGGGTAATCATACTTACTCCCTTACCATGCTCCTCTATTCTGATTTCTGATTACTGGTATTACTGCTTCTGCTAATCTGGGTATTATTATTTGTTGCTCAATTTTCATTTCTCTTGCGATTTTTGTATAGTAGATCGCATATAAAAACCACACATTTTACCTTTTCTTTTAAATTTCGCCTCGATGACTGGATTTTGCAGTTGTTAAAAATAAAAAATAGAAAAATGGAAGGAAAGAAAGAAAATTTGGGTTCTTCTGTTCTAAAAAGCAATCCCGGACCCCAAAAGGCAAATGCCAATAAAATGGAGTAGACAAATTAGCAGTGAGCACTGCCAATTGGGTGTCTTAATTATTGATAAGACAACAGTTTAGGTGAAAAACAGCTTGTAAGTAAAGGTTGTCATTGTGTGCTTCTTTCCTTCTACCACTTGGCATGCCTTTGCGTGCAAGATCTAGTCCATTTCACAGCAGTATTGAATCTGCCCATGAAAGGGTTCAAGCATCACATTATTGAGTGCATAGCATTTTGTTAGTCCAAGGAGGAACAGTGTCTGGGGGCATGGGTTTGGGCTGGTGCCCTTTGAATAAAGCTGTATCACTTAGGTTGCTGCATACATATAGTTTGGAGGGAGTGAGGGAGGTGATGAGTAGAAAAGTTGGAGAAAGGCTTCTAAAATCATTTTTCGATGTTACTTTGATAATGAAAACAGTATGTGTAGGTATTGCCTTCCCTTTTGCTTTCTCCATTCCTTCACTTCTGCTCCTAGTTATGTTTATGTTTCCTGACCATTACTCAGCCCTGTTTGTCTTAAGTTGCACTTTGATTATTTCTCAACACTTCTTTATTTTTTTGGCCTTCGTCCAGTTTCAAATGGATGCAGACTCACCAAGAATCTCAGAACAGTTGCCTCGATCCACTGCCCATGGCCACGAGGATAGGGATTTAGTTGTTGACGGTTCTGTCCATCCAGCAGCATGTACTTTCTGTCGAAGAATCATTTCTCCTGAAAACGAGCCAAGTGGTGATCTGGATACTATTGGTTTATGTGGGCACTGTAAATTCTTATTTCTTGAAGATCATGGGACTCCTATGCAAGACTCATATCAGTATAGGACACCTCGAGGAAGAAGAACCAGGTACAGCAGTTCTGAGTCTGTTGAAAATCTCTTCTCACAAGAATTTTCGCATATGATTAATTTGGCAAGGCAAAATCAATCAACTGCTGGTTATGAAGATCAACCTCTAGATGGTGACAGTGCGACTATGTTATTGCCACGCTCAAGTTCCCGTTCTACCCCAAGTGGATCTAGAAGATGGCAGCGAGTACTCTCTGACACTGACAGTGATGGTTTTGATCATCAGGATTCTTTTTATGGAGAAAGTGAATCTAATGTTAGTTTTGGTCAGTATGGGGTTTTTCATGGTGAGAGTGATGCCATTTCTTTTAGTGCTTATGGAGGGGACTCTGATGCTTCTGTAGAAGGACATAGTTTCCTGGACCCAGAAATATTTGTTCAACCGAATGAGGGGAGCATTTTTGATAGTGATACTGATATAGATCCAATGCATGCCGGCCTCAGCCAGTGGGACTCGGAAGAAGAAGAAGAGGAGGGTGAGTGGGAAGAAGCTGATGCTGAGGAAGAAGTGGTTGAATCTGTGGAAGCAGGAGGTCGACTTCAAAATCTTTTCAGTTCTGATGATACAATTAGTTGGGGACTCAGGGAAGGTAGACAGACGTTTTTTCGTACTATCTTTGCTAACTTGGAGGAAGTAGAGTTACTGCCTTATGTCAGGAATTCTGGGGATTATCTTGATGCAAGAGGCTTTGAAGAACTGCTTGCACGTCTTGCTGAGACTGACAGCTCAAGACGAGGAGCACCTCCTGCAGCCATGTCTTTTGTGAATAGTCTGCCTCGTGTGGTCGTTAATGAGCAACATGAGAAGCATGAAGACTTGGCATGCGCCATATGCAAGGAAGTGTTACACATTGGCACTGAAGTACATGAGCTTCCATGCTTTCACCTCTATCACCCTTCCTGCATCTTGCCATGGTTGAGCACCCGAAATTCATGCCCCCTTTGTCGGTATGAGCTTCCTACAGATGACAAAGATTATGAGGAGGAGAAGATGATCCACAACGGTATCATGGAAATCCATGAAATCCAGCGGGAAAATTTCAGTGAGGACAGTTCCTCTGATGTCTTTGATGGAGCAGATGAAGAATGTGAATTTAATCAAACGAGAACAGAGCAACGAGGGCTGTTAGATGTGGATCCTCCTACTAATATCTCTGGCAGAGAGGAGGGTGGTAGAGGGAGATGGCTTTTCCTTGCTGCTGCTCCAATTGTCGGTCTCATGGGAATTGTGCTTGTATGGTGGTTGGGCAATCCTCTAATTCAGGGAAGAGGACCAACAAGCCAGTGCAGCTTCACTGAACAAGGCCATCCTCAAAGCATTTCTACCCCCTCACCCAGTCAAAGGGAGAATAGAAGCAGGAGATGGTGGTCACTTTTCTAGGCAGTTCTTGGGATATCTGATAAATACATCAGTCGATGATGGGTTGTTTTGATGCTTTTCGCACCTGGTGGTTTGTGCTTTTGACCTGAAAGAGATATTCAGGGTTTGTGCTTTACTTTTCCACCACTGCATGTACATGGCAGACTTTTAGCTTGGTTTGACAATTCTTGATGCATCACTTTACAGGCTAGTTGGCTGTGCCTTTCCCTGCGCACTCTGATAGCAAAAGTAAGGTGAATTGCTTCAACTTTCTAATGGTGTACCCTGTACAGCTCCATCTTTTCCCCCCACACCTCCTGGTACCAAACAATTGGGATTTAATGTTTATGTAATTGCTGCTGTTTGCAAACCCAACACGAGTGTCGTATTGTCTGCTCCTTCCCTCCCACCATCAATTTACCAACGGCTTCCTGCTTTATATAGTTTTGGAAGGTGCTGACCATCTTCTAGAGCATCAGTTTTCTCAATTTTTTGGACGCTCCCTGATAATCAGGCAAAAGCACCTCCAAGTGTGTTCTTTAGATTGCTAATGTTTTGTTGATGCTATTTAGTTGAGTGGCATTTTGCAAAATAAAGAATGGATTTGGTTCTGTTATAGGGAAATACCTGGCTCCTCCGATTGTTATTGCGTTTTAGAGGGGTTTTTTTTTTTGGAAAAAGTATTCTCATATAGATAAAATAGTTTTAAGTATTTTGTGGATGTTTTATATTTTAGGCTGTTAATGTATTTGTTTTGAAAAGAGAACAAAAAGGAAAAGAAGAAAGTGTTATCAAGCAAATATTTTTCTTTCGTAATCCCAAACAAGCTCTTAGTGTACTTTGCACTCCGATTGCTTAGATTGATTTTGAAATACTTACTTGTACTTTACCCACAGCGAAGCCTCTCCACCATGGAGAGTCTTTGCCTGTTTTATTTTTTTAATTTAATATAAAGAAATTCCACCATGGAGAGACTTCGCATGTTTTATTTTTTTAATCTAATATAAAGGAATTATAGTCGATGCACGCAACCTATTTTTTGTCTGATTTAATGGAAAGAGCTAAGCAAATGAGGCGAATAATATAGGGAGGACATTTTAAGCACTTTCTTAACAACAGCTCTTATAAACATTGGTACTTCCCAATATTATCATGAGAAGGGGACAGAAATAAGAAAAAAATTTCAACGTGCTACTAACAAATTTATGATTGACAAAATACAATGGAAGATTTGGCATGGCAACAGCTTGCTGCAGCCCTAGAAGAGAATGTTGAGGTAGAGTACAATCCATCCAGCCATTGAGATGACAGCAAATATATGCACCCAGAACAGGACAGCAGCTGCTTCCCTTCCACAGCCTCTTAAATTGGCAACAGCACCTACAGACAAGGGATAGTTTAATATTTAAAAAAAAAGAAGAAAAAACAGATTTTCATTTTCGTCTTGTTGATCAAAGATGAAACACTAAGCGACTGAAAATGCAATTAAAACTTATCACAGTTTTAGTTCCAATCCCTATTTGATCAATTTCTAGTTGCTAGAGAGAAATATCAATTGTGTGAATTTCCAGCCTCCTGCAGATGTTTGGATTCAAAATATCTCTAGAAACAAAAACACAAAATCAAACAAATATATTCTGTCCAAGTTTTGTGCTTTTCCTCAAAAATTTGTTAAGGGATGTGTCTAGAAATGAGAACTGGGTTTTACCAGCAAGGACAGATGTTGGCATTGAATGCTGAAGAAGTAGGACAAATCGGAATATCTTATCACCGGCAGGGAGGAAACCAAGCTTATCGGCCAACATGACAATGCCAAGCCCTACAGGTGGTACCAAAACTAACCGCCCAAAAATAATAGCTGCGGTTGTCCGTAGGCCAAGTTTTGAACTTCCAGGTCCTGCAATTAACACATTTACACACAGGTCATGCCTTTCGTCTCTAATTGGAAGCATGTGTGGCCAAGAGACTGATGTTTATAAACAAAACAGTTTAAGGCCAAGTAGCAGTATATCCATTCTCCAAATCCAGAATGAAATATGATCACTAAACTCACCATCAACAAGATTGCCTCCTAAAGCCAACAGAATGCATGGAATCATGGCCTCCCTGATAATCATAAGAATTTTTAGTAATAAAATAAAAAGAGATCCAAAAACCACTGTTTTGTCGCTGCCAGCATCCATATCATGCAAAATAAATGTATCTTTTATAGCATTCTCATGCATTGTATACAACAAGCACATTCAGTCAATTAACACATGCTAATAGAAGTCTTTTTCAAAGCAACAAAAATACATGAACAGATAAATGACAAAAGCCTTTTAATTTGACAATATTTGAAATTTCATTTGTAAATTTCATGCTTTTTGGCATGGTAAAATTTTCACCATGTTCTGTTGAAAAAGTTTATTTAAGATATCTGGATTTTAAATTGAAGGAAAGTAGTTAATATTATCCAAGGATAGAAAATTATTCCAGAGATTCAAATCCCAAATAATAGAACCAATAAATAGCTTCCAAAAATTTAATGAGGTATTTAAAATATGAGATATAAAAACTTGTCGAGCATACCCAAGAATAATGCAGCTGTCAGTGAAGAAGTAAAAAGGAGCATCCGGCGTAAAGATCAATCGCTTAAAAAATGGTACTGCACCGAGGAGCATAGCTAGGATCTGCATCAAACATGTTCATACCAATTAGATGGAGTGGTAGGAGTTTTTTTTCCCCCCTAAATAAAGAAAGAAGAACATTATTTCAAAAGCATCTTCACCCTGCCACTAAAGCTCTTGCACAACTCAGAGACTCGGCCAGTTTAACAGCAAAATGTTGACTTGACTCCCTAGGCAGAGCCCGGAATGTAGTCGACAGGGAAAAAACAGATCAACAAATAGTCATACCTTGATCTTCCTCTAAAGCAACTCTACTACATATTTTGTAATAATATCTATGAACTGATAAGTTGAGACGAGATTCCAGAGGAAGTACAAAGTATCAATATTTCTAGTTGCTCTAAAAACAACCCATAGACTCTACTGGACTAAATTTTATGGATACTGAAAAATGTTATTGCATTATATTCACCTGGCAGAAAGATTTAGATTAATGACGCAAACAGCTGCCTGAAGTTTGACTAAATCCAAATTACATAAAGGTTGGTAATAAATGTGGTGTTCTGGATAAATCATTTTCTAAGAAGATACACTGGTGGAAGAAGGGTTTTTTCTTCTTCTTTTTTTTTGGGGGGGGGGGGGGGGGGGGGGGNNGGGGGGGGGGGTGGTTTGGTGTTGTGAAGACTTCAACTATAATACTCTGCTGTGGGTTGTCAAAAGAGCTTTTTGGTTGCATAGATAGGTTATAATCATTTTTCCACGTACTAAATAGTCAATTAAAAAATCATCAATCAACAATACATATTGGATGGGACTGATCATATTGTTGGATTCTTTAATTAGATCAGGTCTACATCCAATCAGCTTGATCTTGCTTTCAAACAATTCATTGTTTTTTATATAATCTTATGGCGTGCAATGGCGTTTTCTTCAAAGATTATGGAAATCAAAAGCTACAACTGTAGAAATCAACATTACAATTACAAAATAGAAACAGCTCAAATTAAAAATTGTTTAAATGTAACTCAAATATGTAAGATTTCCTCACCCTACTGAAATGTAAAATTAACCAGATAAAGTTTAATAAGTAAAAACTTACAGAAGCGATGATAGGGGGCTGAAAGTTTAATAAGTAAAAACTTACAGAAGCGATGATAGGCGGCTGAAGTATTTGCTTGAGCTTCAACTTCTCATATAGAAAAACAAAGAAAAATTTCATCTGCATAAAAAATCATGACATGCAACTTTCAGCCTACCAAAGGAAATATATTCAATAAGAAAGAGATCACAAGCTTGCTGATTTTAGAAACTACAAAATCACAGATTCTAATAGTTGGATGGCGGATGTAATGTGATCTTCGTGACACCAGAACAGTTGCAATGTTAGGTAATGTGATATTCATGTTCCCAGCATCTTTTCACTATCGTAACTAGCAAAGAGACCAGAAAATCTTCCAACGGACTTATACTCTGTTGCATGTAATGCAGATCAAGATATCTCCAGAAAGGATGATCGTGATCATCGTCCAGCTCACAAATAAACTAAATAAAATTCTCTTTGGTACAAAAGATAGGAGGTAAACTACTATCCTTTTAAAGTTGATTTTTTAGTTACTACCTATTTATGAAAAACAAATATAAACTTCAAAGAATTACTGCTTGCCTATTGGATTAGATCATCTATATACAGATGATTCTATGGTTTACATCAGCTGAGAGATGTTAATTTATTTGTCCAAGTTGTCACTTTGTCAACCATAGATACATGAAAGAAGAAGCTTTAGATACGAGGGTAGACAACTAAATAATTTCCCTATTCATAATTTTCCCTATATAAATTAGTTGTTTCCCTATTCATAAAAAATAAATAAGTAAATTAGTTGTTTCCCTGGCAAATGGAGACACTTCTCAACATTGAAATTTGTCTCACCATTCCTTTTTCTGAAGCATTTAAAGTTGTTGACGCAGCCTCCTCTTGTGTAAGCAGTGGAAGTTGCTCGGGTGTGCCATCCTTCAGGGTGCTCTTGATGGGAAGATTTACATCCTCAATGTCAAATGAACCTTCCAGGGGAGGTGCCAACATATGAAACACATATGTGTATAAGATGATGGCACCGACCTATGTACATCACTTACACAAGCTATCTTTAGAATTTATTAATGGTGAAACTCATTGAAAACTAAAGATTTAGATCAAAACCTACCCATTGCCCAAACGAAATATAGGCAGTTCCATCTGTGCTACATGTTTCTGAGTCACCAAAGGGATTAGATTTGTCTCTGCACAGAGCCGCAATCAAGACAAGTGGTACGTTCCCAATATTCCCTGTATCCAATGTCGATACACATAATTCAAGATAAATCATTATGCATAAAGCACAAAGCCAAAGTTGGCAGAGTGGTTATACAGATAAAAGAGTCCAATCCATGAAGTGTAGATGGAATATGTTGCAACATAATAACGAAATCTATTCAAGGTAGATAATAGGCATGTATCCAGAGTAAAAATGGCAAAGAATATGAATTCTCCAGCTTTGCATGAGAATATTAACTACAAGGTTCCAATTTCAACGCAAAGTAACAGTGACATTATCAGTGTCTATTTTTTACGAGCAAATCCAACAACCTGCTGATGCAGAGACACATCAATTTATAGCAGACAAGTTTATGGATCATCTCTCTCTGTCTCTCTCTCTCATATCTAGTTTCCTCATTCACTCTAGAATATCTTTCTTCTCTTGCAATACAAACTTCTTGTTTAATGACTCACTGTCAAACTAGACGGGCTTATCCTTAATACACATGAGTATCCAGTAACTATAATAATCATATATGTTTCTCAACTCATCATTGTTAACACCCTTTTACAGCCAATCTTCGGAGTCAAACTAAATTGGAATGTCAAGTTCGAAAGTATCAATGAACTTTGATTAATAAAAGCATGCAGAAAATGTGATTTGTCTAGTTGAACGTTATTTCCAGATGAAGTGGCTTACCAACTCCAATCTGTATGATTGTAAACTTGAAAAAAGGGTATGGTGGACGGACGAGGGATGCAACAATGAAACCTATTAATGAGCCTGACATGCTACCCAGAATAACATTCATAGGAATAAACCACCTGCGAAAGGATAAATGGTATTTAATCAACAAAACTTTGCTGTGCTTAATTTGGTAATTAAAGATAGAAATATAAGGATGAGAGAGATGTAATTATTACCACTCAAGCATTTTCTCTATGGTGACAGCCTGACCGAGCTGAGAGAATATCAAACACGGAAGTAATAGTGAAAAGACCAACTGCATGACATAGCGGAATAATCAGTATCTATCCCTCTAATTGCCCCATAAAAGAATCACTTAAAAATGACCGTAGATTTGATAAGCATCAGAGCATTCCACATAATTCCCATTTTTTTTTTTTATAATTATTTCTCAAGAAAGGAAAGTAGTAAATATAAGTTGCAGTTTTGTTCACATATATTTGCGAAGTAAATAAATATTAGCGGTAATGCAGTTTACAAAAAATATATGAAATAGAGTTGAAATAAAAGCAAGCGTTAATATCAAAGCATTAGAAGTAAAGGGAATTGGGATAGCAATCCCTGGCATACATACCCCATTTAAAAGTTTCCTTCCATTAGCGGGCAAAATGTTGACATACTTGGAAGCCATGAGAAATCCCAGGAAGCACATCGTGAAGACCTTTGCGATGGGTAAAACCGCGATTTTGATGGTCCCTAACAACGACTGTCCACCCGCCGCCTGGTTCACCATGTCCATCGCCGTCAATAATCTTTCCATGATGCCGTCGTCTCCCAACTACTAACAAATCGGACGCTCCTCCGCAGCACATTCACCGGACCCAATTTGCCGCTTTATTACTAGTTTATTAATCAATTAATTACAACTCGGAGCTCAATTACCGGATTTATCCGGTATTGGGAAAAAAAAAAAAAAAAAGAAAAGAAAAGCAAAAGCAAAAGCCTCTTGGGTTTTCAGGTACCCGTCCGAGAGAATCCCTTCTTTCTGTTACAAATCACAATGCAATTATTCATCCAAAAAAAAAAAAATAGTAATTAAAATAAATTGAGTCGACGAACAAAAATAGAAGTGTAAGAGGATCACAGGAGCAGAAAAGAATCCAAAAGAACCACAATTCAGGTGAATAGATGTCTCCGAGAATTCGAAGTATACAAGGCGATTGCCGAAAATGTGAAAGAAACCCCTTAGAAAGACGGAAAAGGGAAGAAAGGTACCTTGAGAATGAGAATGGGATTAGCCTCGGACACGCTTTGTTCACGCAATAAGAATCAGATGTACTCTCTCCCCACCTTCCCTTTGCTCCTCTGTCTATATGCGCTTGCTTCGACTCTTCACTTGAGACTTCGAGACGCTACCTTCCAATCAATGTTTTGATTTTACGACAATAGTCCCGCTCGGAATCGTCCGCTATGTAGGTGGGGGGTAAACTTCTCCGCCCTTTTTCCCCCGTAATATCCAATTTACCCTTTGCGTTTCCTCTTGGGACTACAACTCCGTACTAACGGAAATTTCCTCCTCTGTCGCTCTCTCGGCTTTTTCTGTGCTTCACCTGGGATGTCTTTCCCCACTCCCATAACGAAACAAAAGGTTGTGCGGATTTGCTGCGTCCCACGTGTATTTTGGCTTTTGCTTTTTAACCGTCGATTCCAAACGGTGAAGTTTAGATATGCCACGACTCTAAACCGCCCCTCTTGTGGATATAGACCATAAACAGTCCTTTCTACTTTCTCCCATGCCAAATTAATATTACAGTTTTTAAAGAAAAATGCTAATTTTTCTTCTAGTATTTTTTTGGTATCTTCTTAATTGTAATATAGTTTTTAAAATTATTAATAGATTAAAAATTAATAATGATAATTTTAAATTTAACTGTAATTTTAAAAGTCACATCACAATTAGAATAAAACTAAAAGAACTCGTGTTCTTTTAGTTTTATTCCAATTGTGATGTGACTTTTAAAATACGAGTTCTTTTAGTTTTATTCCAATTGTGATGCGACTTTTAAAATTACTGTTAAATTTGAGATTATCATTATTGACTTTTAATCTATTAATGATTTTAAAAGCCACATCATAATTAGGATAATATCAGAAAAACACCAAGAGAACACTAAAAGAATACCTAGCATTTTCCTTTTTCAAAAGTTACTTACCAAAAATGACTGTTAACAATTTTTAATACTACCCACTAATCAAACACATAACTATTGGATTAAGATAGAAGAATTTGATCCGTTTAATACACGCATATAATTTTATATCAATACTTTGATATTACTCGAACTCGACATGTAAATAAAAATTACCGCTCTTACATAATATGGACAAACATCACCAACGTCAGATCTTGGGGAGCCACCTAAATTATTAGATGGCATCACTTGAGGGTGGTGGGGGGCAAGAGATGGGAGAATAAATAATATTTTTAATTGAATTGAAAGTAATTAAATTAAGTGTCTATAACATTATTATTATTATTTTGACTTGCAAAATTTTTGTAAACATGGAATGTGGTGGAGAGTGAGAAGTTATATTTTAAAACTATTATGAATTAAGTCGATCGAGAAGGATATAGGGTGAGAAGAGTAGAAGCATATCATATCAACTACCATTCGGTCACAACCGAACCGACTGAGCTTTGAAAGGCGGTTGGACTGTAAGGTGGGGTGAGGGTTGAAAAGCTAACGGGCCTTTTGTGTTTGTCGCGTGTGGCACTGGCTCCCAATGTTCAGAGTTGTTGTATAGATTAGAACCATAAATAAATTCAGTCTTTTTGACAACATATTCGACACTTGTTAAGTTTAATTTGATTCAAATTCGAGCTTCATATTGTACACACTCGTTTGTTACTGTATAAATTCGTTTGATTAATAAATGATACATACCCGACTTGCTCGAGAAAACTCGATAATGGCTCGCGAGCTCAACTCGTTTAAAGCTCGACCGGTTCATTTACTCAACTCAATCGTTAACTCGTTCACATATATATATAAATTTATTACTAAAATTAGTTATATAAATTTAAGTATGTATGTTAGTAAATAAGTAATATATGTAATATAAATTACTTAATATTTATATTTATACTATAAATAAATGTTTAGATGTTTTAAAATTCGGGCTTGAACTCTGCTCGGATCATACATTAAATAATTTAATAGCTTAGTTTGAGCTCGAGTTGAGCCTAACTCGACTCAAATAACATTCTCAATGAACTCGAGTTTGAGCTTGAGCTCACCCGAATTTTAAACGAGCTGAGCTTGAACACACATTTCATAGCTCGGCTCAAATAAGCATCTTCGTAAACAAACCAATCTTTAAATCCTAAAGCTTGACTCAGCTCGACTCGATTACAGTCCTAGTACAGACCATAAGATTTAACCATTTATGTTGTTTTTGTGGCAAAATCTAACCAATTTGAATTTTCAAGAGTTTAGATGAATATATTTAGAAGGTAAGAAATCATAACAGGAAAAAATATAAAAAGTCTCCCAAACTACTAGCCGTTTGCAATATAGCCCTCAAATATTCAAAATGTACTAAAGTAGCACCCAAACTACCAAAATGAATAAAAAAATGCCATTTTTTTTTTATTTCTATAATACCCCTATTCTTTTAACAAATAAAATAATAAAATAATTGTAAAAAAAATAAAATAGTTGGCCTAAATTATTTATTTATTCCTTCTTTTTTTTTGTATTTATTTGCCCATTGGTTTTTTTTTGTATTTAGGCCAACTATTTTAGTTTTTTTTTACAATTATTTTATTTGTTAAAAAAATAGGGGTATTATAAAAATATAAAAAAATAGTATTTTTTATACATTTTGGTAGTTTGGAAGACTATTTTAATATATTTTAAACATTAATAAACTATATTACAAACGACTGATAGTTTGAAGGATTTTTTTATATTTTTTCCATCATAATGTTATTTAGTAGTTATAGAAAACGAGAAAGAATGGTGTGACAATAATCACAACATTAGTGTCCCCAAGAGGTAACTCAATCGGCTGGAACCACGTCTAATGAAGTGAAGGTCACTAGTTCGAATCCCCATCTCCTCGCTTGTGCGGACATGTCAAAAATAATAATAATAATAATCACAACATTAGTGCTAGTGATGTCAATAACGTTTTTTTTTTTTTTTTTTGAAAAATATAAAAAAGCCCTCCAAACTACCAACCATTTACAATTTAGCCTCTCAATGTTCAAAAAGTAATAAAGTAGCCCCCAAACTACCAAAATGCAACAAAAAGGTCACTTATTGTTTTATATTCCTATAATACCCCTATTCTTTTAACAAATAAAATATTAAACTAATTGTAAAAAAAAACCAACCAAAAAAAAAATAATGGGCGAATATTTATTTATTACAATTTTTTATTTTTTATTTTTGTATTTATTAGCCCATTGTTTTTATGTATTTTTAAAAAATTGTTTTTTCTTTTTACAATTATTTTATTATTTTATTTGTTAAAAGAATATAGATATTATAGGAATATAAAAAAATAAGTGACATTTTTGTTACATTTTGGTAGTTTGAGAGGCTACTTTATTACTTTTTGAACATTAAATAGCTAAATTGTAAACGATAGGTAGTTTGGGGGGCTTTTTTATATTTTTCCTTTTTTTTTTTTTTTTTTTTTTGGAGAGAGATGGCAATAACGTTAGTAGTAGTGATGGTGAGTGGTGACAACAACAATAATCATAAATGGTAACCTTGACAGATGATGGTAATGGTTGGTTGTTGACTATTGTTGTGTGAATCATAATTATAGGCTTCAAGGCGGATTGAGATCCCCTTATTCCCCTTTAATTCGGGGAGAAGACCAAGGTTTTTTAATTGTTAATCGTAGTCATTTATTTTAAATTTAATTGTTTATAAAATACTAATTACTTTTGTATAACTGAGGCATTAAATGTTAACTTTTGTTTTATCGAGATTTAAATGATTTTATAAACCATTTGATTTAAAAGGAATGGTTACAATTAACAATCGAAGAATCTCTAATTTCTCTCCAATTAGAGGGGATTTGGATCTGCTTAGACTTCCTCTTTTTCCTTTAATAACTATGATCCTCATCACATAATAAATACATGAATTCAAATTTGGTATAATAGGCATACATTTTTTTTTTACATGTTCATACAAGGGAATGGAGAGAGGAGAATTCGAACTAATTATCTTCGCTTCATAAAACTTGATCCATAATTCGATTGAACTATCATTTGAAAACGAGATCGAAATAGTTCAATCGAATTATGGACCACGCTTTATGAAACGAAAATAACTAGTAAGACGAATTTGATCTTCATGTGGTTTGAGTATTTAAAAATAATTTTTAAATTCAAAATTCTATACCGAGAAATTCGTCTGTATCGAAATTAAATTAGTCTCATCTTCATGTGGTTTGAGTATTTAAAAATAATTTTTAAATTCAAAATTCTATAAAAAGTTTTTAAATAAATATTTTGTTAATTTGAATTTTCTTCAGAAAAAGATATGCCGGCTTTGAGGCTTTGGATAACTAATAAAACTTATCCATTTCGCGACCGCTCTAGTTGCTGAACCATTTTCAAGGAAGTCTTGCTTGCTTGCCAGAGAAACACGTCTACGTTTGTCTCAGACCAAGTATTGATTGGGGTTGTCAATTTGTCTTTCTCTCCTACTTTTGGAGTGCGTTGTGGCATATGCTCGTTATAATTTGTTGATTTTGTGTTTTTTATTTAAATTATGTTGAAAATAAAATTATAATTTAATTTATGAAAAATTTCACCAAGATTCTCGAATTTTTATCCGTTTTGAAATATCCCCATAAATTTTAAAAACTCTTAATTTTGTCTTTTAAACTTTCAATTACTCTCAATTTGGTCTCCTCCGTCAATTTTAGTCGTTAAAAATACAAAAAAGATCAAAATATTCATGATTTTTTTTTTTAAATAAAAAAACATTTTAGAGGTTGTAATTTTATACAAAAGTCAGAAGTATAAACATCATGTAATGTTTTAAATCTAACGGATGAGTATAATAAATTGAGAGCAATTGAAACTTTAAGAAACTAAATTGAGAGTTTTTTAAGTTTAAAATAGTATTTCAAAACAAGTAAAAGTTCGAGGGTCCTCAGTAAAGTCATTCCTTTAATTTATTTAATTAATTAAAATCATTTAAATATGTTAATTTTGTAGGCATTGAGGGGATAGCTTAATATTGGCAAACGTATGGGCTAAGTAAATGAAGGGAGATGCTTTTTTTTAAAAAAAAAAAAATTTTAATTATGAAGGGAGATGCTTTACGCAATGAGGAATGTCGTTTTCAGCGTGAAGATGCTTTAGGCCAAATGTCGTGTATACATATGACTTTCTTATCTTACCTTGGTGCCTCCCTCATTTTATGGATCAGGATCCCCTCAAATTCTTTAAAAATTTGAGGTCCTCAAATTTTTAATCTTGATCGTTCATCTTGATTTTAATGACAAAAAACAAAAGGTTTTTCAGTTTTCAATAATTAAAAAATTAGAATGTGTTTTTACTTTAAATGTGAAAACTGAAAAACCTTTTATTTTTTGTCATTAAAATCAAGATAAACGGTCAAGATTCAAAATTTGAGAGCCTCAAATTTTTAAAGAATTTGAGGGAATC
>CM017327.1:5784653-5854964 GCA_006937295.1 Carpinus fangiana | reverse complement strand
AGAGGTTTGCTAGGGGTTCTCCCCATAGTGTTCTCCTGGCGTTCTCCCAGTCTTACATAGAACATGATTTAAGAAAAAATAAAATTGTAATACCGTTTTTTTGCCAACCGATTAATTTTTATGAGTTAATAGTTAGGTTCTAATGCTTTAAAACTTGTTTTTGGATTCAAAACTAAAATCTAAGGGTGGAAGGTTAACCCTTTAGGGATGATATCACTCAAAATGGATTTGATCATCCTAAATTTGGTGCTAATGCCTCAATTTTGGTGCTAATGCCTCACAAATTTGGTGCTAATGCCTCAAATTTGATGCTAATGCCTAAAAAAACTGGTGTGGAGGCCACTACAATTTTATTTTTTCTTAAATCATGTTTTATGTAAGACTGGGAGAACGCCAGGAGAACCTACGGGGAGAACCCATAGCATTTTCCTAATATTATATACGTCAACTATAATTCAATTAATTTAATTAAAGGAGAAACTTTACTTACTCCCATAAACTTACACGTCTTTTGTATGCACCTCTCAATATTTAAAGTCTCTCGTTTTGGTGTATCGAATTTTGATTTCTTTTCACTTTTCCATTCCACGAATGAGTGTGAAATTACTAAAATACCTTTATTTTTATTAAAAACATATATTTTTTTTAAAAAAATCTTGATCAAAGGGACAAATTTAAAAAAAATTAGGGGTATAGAGGTCTTTTACTCATTTTATTGTTTAATTTAAATGTAATATTTAAATGTATGAGGTATTTTGAATGAAACGAAAGTTCTCGATACACTAAAGTGAGAGACTTTGAATATCGAAGAGTGTTTACAAAAGATGTGTAAGTTCATAAAAGGTAACTGAAATTATCCCTTAATTAAATTAGTCAAACCCTTAAACCCTATTTCATCATGTTAAGCTCGTGTTGAATTCTCAAGCAACTTAAAAAACTATCAATCCTACTTACATGCTTGTACCCCTAACCTCTAGCTATATAACCAAATAAATTCATAACTTTATAGAGTAATGTTAAAAACTACATTTTTATCTAGTACCTATCCTAAAATACTTGTATGCCTATCATGTAATCGAGTATTACATCAATCACATCTTAACGGTCAAGAAACAAAATTTTGCCAGGAATATCATGATCATATGTTGATGTTCCCCCCTTTTTTTTACAAAATCGCCGTGGTAATAATGCGTGTGACATAATCTTAATTGTCGTAAATGTGAAGTAGATAATCACTAAGCAATAATAGATAGAGATTTGCTTAATTTACGTACGACTCCTTACTTTATGGAGCGTTTCACTTTTATTTTTACTTTTAATCATCATCATCATCCCAGCTTGTACTGTACTGTTCTCGGTTTAACCCACAATCTTTCATATGATTAGCTTCCGTAAGAAAGATCTACTGGTCAGCAATCAGCATCCTTCATCCCATTCCTAATTTGTCTTTAAGAGGAAGGGTAGCAAAACAACAGGAACCACACGGCCCACAACCTATTGGTTTGCCAAATCGAGTTTGGAAGTGAATTTAATGGGTGGCCCAAGCCGGACTGGCTCTAACATTGGGCCTCGCATGCATCAGCAAACAAGAGTTGGGATATTGAGCCAAGACGGTAATGATCGTAATATATATTCAAGAGAGTGATGATTGATGAACACAAACATGGAGAAAAGTCCCTACAGTCTACAGGCATCAGCTCTCTAACCAAGGAGCAGGACAAGTTCAAGGACAAAAACGGGGCTTTTGTGCAAATGATGTTTTACAGTGGGCAATGGCGGCCTCGATGGAGTTTTCTCCTGTGTGAAGTTTGCTCCCGCTTGGAAAACTACCTCTGTGAACTGGGGAGGACTCGATGGAAGTTGGGCAGCTTCTCGCTTGTCTATCTTTGCGACCAATTCCCATGCCCATGCTCACAGCTTCTAGAACACCTCTTACCGGATCCAAATTTATCTCCAGCACTCTGGAATATCTCTGATCACCACCACTACCACCTCTCAAAGAATTTTTGATGTCTCTGTTTCCCTGATTGCTCCTCTGATCTATCCATTTGTCGAAAGGCTTAATCAGTCTCTGATAATACTGATCAATAATCTCTTTAGATCTTTTCTTCTTGTGTTGATCAGTAGTACTACCACCACTGTTTCCCTGAGAAGAATTAACTTGAAGGGGCTTCGCAAATGATGCTAGCAGGTTCCGGACTTTTATGGCTTGAAACTTTACAATGAACCACCTCGTGAAGCCACCATTCATTGCCATCGTATTTGTGCTCTTTGATGGTTTCCTTGTATTTTTTTATGCAAACAAACAACACCCAATTCCAATAATCAATTGCATTCATTTATATATATATAGAAGCATATATAACAACAACGAAAAGATTCAAGGAATTAATATTATTGCACGTGTTTATATATATATACCTGCTCCTTACAAGCTCCCACTGATTGATGTCTATTAATTTTTCCTTGCCAATCTCCGATGGCGCTCCGGCCAAACTACAGGCTGTTGAAGAAGAACAGCTGAAAGTGAAGGTTGACGATGACGATGACGATGATGGGGTCGTCGTATGATCAGTCTCAAAGACAGCAGGGTAATTCTGTTGGGTTTTGGTGTCAGACGTCGAGAGTGAAATACGTAACTCGAATTCCCCAGAGTCATCTCCATAATCACCATCATTACCCAGCGCTATTTCGATGTATGATGCATCATCATCGGCACTTGCATAATCGTCATCCTCGGAGAAAACAGACGGAGCGGAGTTCAAATCAAAGCAGCTGGTGAAGGAGAAACTGTCCTCGCGGTGTAGCTGATCATCAAGCGACGAATTGATGGTGCTGCTGCCCATCACAATTAATACAAAGGAATTAAGCTGAAGCTATGTCATTCCATTACCATAAACGTATGTGAAGGCAATTGGAGCAAGAAAGACTTTGGGTGGTCAAAATTTATATAAGTCATCAAATTGGACCGTCTACTCTAATTAAGATGCTTGGTTGAATAGTTTATTTAATTTCTTGGTTGAAAACCTGAAACCACGGGACTCTAAACTCTCGAGGTGGGTCCAAGCTAGCATGCACAACAGTGTCCGCACCCGAAGTATGGAATTTTTTGTTGCCTTGTGCTCCTCCCATTTTATTCAAAGTCCTTCCTCAAAACTTGTATAACCAACTGACAATGACGTACGAAGCCACCATTTTAGTTTTCAAAATTATTTTAGACTATTTCTTCCGATATAACTCTTGGCCGTCTCTAAGAGGTAGCTCAATTGGTTGGGATCAGTCTAATAAAACAGATGTTATTAATTCGAATTCTCATATCTTCTCTTATGTGGATATATAAAAAAATAATAATAATAATATAACTCACCCTTTCACAATTTATGAAAATGAGACTTGAAATCATTATTTTATTATATTTTTTGCGGGGGTTCGAAGTTATGTAAGTAGATAAATATATAGATATAAGGAGTAGTATAGTAGAGCGCTAATCATATAACCATCTAAAAGATATCATTGACGGGCCATAGTGTAAAACATACCCTAAGTGTCATGTGATCGTTTATATTTTAGTGATTAATTTGATAATTACTATATGTGCATGGTCACATTAGTTTTTAAATGGATAAATGTTATGAAAATTATCGTGTGATAGCCAACATTTTAGTAATTAGCATAATAAATGTCACATAAACTAGAATATCAATTTGTAAAGGATTTATAGAATAATTGACATTTCTTTAACCACCTTCATAGGGTTTTTTTTTTTTTTTTTTTTTTAAAGAATGACGTTGAAATCGATTGGATTTTGTATTTGTTTATTTTTGGTTGCCCGTAGAAAGATCAAATATGGATGTGAAATTAATAGAGTCAAAATATGTCGGCAAAGGAAACTAACAACTTCGGAGTAGATATGCATACATGGTTTGCACGTGAACTTTTGATCTTTTAAAATTGTAATCAATATTCTACTTTTCTAGAAGAGTACATATATGGTGATTTATATTTTAACAAATTAATTAAAGTATTTGGGAGTTATTTGATGTAGTTTTAAAATTTAAAAAAATTGGCCACTTTGAACTCCCTTCAATCGTGTTGTGGCTTGAAGTTAATCCTGTTGTGCTGCTTTGTTGGCAGTTCAATTTGCTTCCTCTTTTGGCTGCTATTTTCTTTGTCTTGTAGGTGATTTCCACACTGTAATCCTACCCATTAACAAGGTTTCTCTTTTTACTTATTGGTCTTTTGCTACAATCATTGTAGATATCCACTCGCAGGTCCATGGTTTTTCTACTTAGACAGTAGTGAAAACCTCTCATAATGTTAAATTTAGAACACATCAGCTTGCGAAATGGGCTACTTCCAACAGTATCTTTGGAAGCATTTCTATGTGTTTTTTTTTTTTTTTTTTTTGGTTAGGATCAATTGTGAGAAAGACCCACCTTTATAATTTTCCTTTTTCCCCTCTCCTGCTTTGAATATATATATAAAAAAAAAATAAAAATTGAGTAATATATATATATATATATACATATAATAGTTTTAGAAAGAATGGGAATTAATGTTGTCATAAACTATTGAGCCATCCCCTCAATATATGCTTAGAAAAGGGGAATTGTTTTCTAGGAAGATTACAATATACCGGGCAATTGATGCATGGTTGCATGGTGTTCCAATGATATATATGATTAAGCAAAATTGGCAACTTCTATTTGTCATTTCATGCCAAGAGTGATTTGGAAAACTATTATATATAATTATAAATCAAATAAATCCCTCGATTTGAGGGAGTTAATTAGTATTGAGACAAAGAGTTACAATAACTCAAGAAACAAAGATCTCAATCAAGAGTTTAGAGTTCTTGTAGTTACAAAAATTCAAGAGACAAGAGTTACAAATAATAAATTAAAGTTATTGTTGTTAATGTAAAAGTAGAAAAGACTTGTAATGTCCCCAAGAGGTAACTCAATCATCTGGGACCACACCTAATAAAGCGGAGGTCACTAGTTCGAATCCCCCCTCCCCCCTCTTGTGTGGACATGTCAAAAAAAAAAAAAAAAAAGACTTGTAATGTTCATTCTCTTTCTCTATAAATAAAGTATTGTACAGTACACAATCAAAAATATCAAGAAAAAAATGTAGCTATGAAAAGCTGTGGGGTGTGGACGTAGGCCATAGACCGAACTACTTTAATCTTTATCTTTATTCCTTGCTTTTTCTCTATATATTTTTTATATGCTTTAATAATTAGAAAACAGAAATTGTGTCTCCCATAATTATGCTCAAGCATGTAATTTAAAAGCTTCCACCAGGGCCTACACTTTCCATTTCTTTTAACTTAATCCCTAAAAGTGATGCTTAGAAAAAAAAAAATCCCTAAACGTGAGGAGTTTGTTTGGTGCCCTTTCATAGCAAACAAATCATACGGTAAACATCTACCTATCACGTGTTAAAAGATACATATGATTTGTTTGTAACTAATTGATTCTCCGTCACCATATCTTCTAGGCATGTATGACTTTTCAACTCATGCCGGCAGACGTTCATCCTCTTCTTTGGGATATTCGCAATGACTTTGTCGACTTTATCAAGGTTCTAGAAAAGTTCTTAACGACCAACTGACTTTTGAAAAGTATAATGTTCATTTCATAAGCTAACTGCCTTTCTTTTAAGTTTTTTCTTGGATATTTGTCGGAATTTGTCATAAAATGCTGGTGGGGGTGGAGGTGGAGGCACAGGCAACCTTCATGGAAGTGCATGGGATTTAGATTTTTTTTTATTTTTTTATTATTTTTTATGGTCGACCCATTTCCGTTGGTTACTTGGCTCTTTGGTTGCGGAACCGTTTTTCTAGTTGTATTGGGATTGTTATTTGGGTTCTCACCCATGCATTTTTAATATGATTAGATGCAAACCCATAAATTTAAACTTTTAGATTGTTGTATATACATATTTTTTTTTATTGATTTGATGTATACTTTGAGCGCAAGATGGACCTATGAAAACAGAGTAGTATATTAATTTGACATGAAGCCACATCAATGAAGTTAACACCGAAACAAAATGCTAGCTAGAATGAAGCCTGAGCGTTAAAGATGATTCATCATGTATTAACGAACTCCATTCTTAGAAAAGGAGGAAAAGAGAAACACTAAAGAAGATGATTAACAGGGGATTAATGATGATGAAACAATATTGCTAATTTAAGAGCTGCGCACCATAACGCTACGCATCATATCCTTGAATTCAAAGAAGTCAACCCTCCCATCTCGGTTCCGGTCAACCGAGATGATCATCTTCTCAACTCTGTCAATCTCTTTCCCTTCAGAGAATCCCAGCTTCCCCAGTACCACTTGCAGCTCTTTGGCGGAGATGTACCCATCGCCGTCCTCGTCGAACACCTTGAACGCCTCCGAAAGATCTGATTCCTCCTGTGACAATTTGCTCTCTGTCTCCTCCTCGTTACACGCTTGATCACCGTCGTCTCCGTACCCAAAGTAGGTGTCGTTCAGGGACTGGTGCAGTGATATGAAGTCTTCGAATTGAAGCCCAACGTTTCCCTCTCGGATGAATGATTTGACGGTGGCGTCGAGGTCGGCGACGTCGGTTTCCAAGCCAAGAAGGCTGAGGGCTCTGTTCAGTTCGTCGACGGTGATTACACCATCGCTGTTCTTGTCAAAGAGATCGAATATGCGGCGGAGGCGGAGGGTGTTCAGGCTCTCGGAGCGGAGGCGGAAGGACGAGGCTTTCTTGCAGAGGCTGCGCCTGCAAGGAGTAGTTGCAACCGGCCCTGTTTTCTCCATGGCTTCGGCCGTGGAACAGGGCATGCGCACGCAACAAGCAGGCAGAAGCGAAAAGAGAAGTGGGAATAAGAATGAAAACTGGGAGTTGGACGGATGTTTGTCTAAGTAAAGTTAATAGCTTCTAATTCTATGTTATATGGGATGATCCATGTTTGCCGGGCTTCCAGTTTGTTTGACCACAAGACTCATTCATTCCCCTGTGTTTCATCTGCATCCAGACGTTTCAATATTTATACGCTAATATTGCTGCATGCCTAACGACCAAGTACTGCTACTTCTGCTGGTCGTCTTTTTTGACAATTCAATTCCTAAAAGTCAAACAACCCTCAAGAATGGACCACCGCCTGTAAATTACGACTTCTGCTTCACCCAGCGTCGTCAACTGGTTTCGATGGATTGCGGGTCTGTAATTCTAATTATTCAAACCGTTAGTTAGGATTGAACGGTTTAGATTAAACCACATTAGTAATTAAATTATTAAAAAATAAAGAAGTTAATGGTTGGTTAGACCAACTCTCACCACATGTATGGTTTGCCATTCTAAAGTTGTGACTGGGTGCGCCAATAACCTTGGGGGGGGGGGGGGGGGTACCCTACCGGCTACCACCACTTTACGACCACCCCCTCACCTTTAAAGGTGGTGGCTGGGCATCCTAGGGTGTAATTGGGTTTGACTAATTATATTGTTAGAGTGGTAATTGGTCATCCGATGAGGTGATTGCATCAACCTCAAGGGTTTTTGAGATGGTTGCATTACTTCTAAAAACTTGAGAGATTGTTATATTATCATTCGAGTTGGGAGTGCACGGTCGCACCACCCTTGATGACTTAAGTGATGGTCTCTAGCCCTCTAAAAGCACTTGAGGAATGGTGGAATCATCTGATGAGATGGCCAACCACCATCTTCAAAGAGTGAAGGGGTGGTTGGCTACGTCTTTAGGTGGCTGACCACCTTGAAGAGCGATTTGATCACTAGTTAACTTCTTTTAATTTTTTAAATAAATTTAATTTTTGATGTGATTTATTGTAGCCGTTCATTTTAGGACCATTAATTGGAATTGAAATGGCAAGAAACTTCAATCCAAAGTGGTAGAGTAGAGTTATGAAATTAGCTCACGACTTGGGATGTATAATCAGCATGCTGTTTTAATTCATTGTACAACTCACCACCATCCTCTTAATTATCAATCTTTTCCCAACAAATGGGCTTTTATGATTGGGTTTAATTTGATGTATACTTGTTATAAATAAGGAATTTGCAAAAATATGAAAGTATTAGATATTTCAAAATAAAATAAATAAATAAAAAAGATAAAGAAAAAAGAAGGAAGATGCTAATGATGGTAGGTAGAAGGGGTAGCTTAGAGTTATATTATTATTATTAGAGAATTGTTAATGATGTGTGGGAGATGGATCAAAGACATACATATATCATGTCATTACTACTATTTATTGGTTTTTGAGATAATCAAAACACCTAGATACTTAAGCCAATAAAATAATTAAATAAAGAAATTTTAAAAGAAAGAATCATACTACGCTTTTTGAGATGTATGCTCGTTCTAAAAAGAAACTCTTAAATTTTAACACGGTTCTTTAAACGTTCGCTACGTACATTAAAGATTTGTAGTAATTAGATTACTTGATAATTTTTTTTAACATTCAATGTAGGGCTGGGGGAATTCATGATGTTGCTTATTCAGTGGCTTTAGGCATATTTATTGTACCAACAATTATTAAGTATTTTGTTAACTTAAGTACCTACTCTCTCTCTGGTCATATTTAAGACGAGCAATCCCACGTGGGAACTAATGATCTTATCCATAGTTGGAATCGAATAAAAATCCAACGGTGCAAGAGGCGGGTGTGTACGATATGGGAGTGTCCAAGGGTTCAGATGCAAAGACATCCTCGTACAGTACACGCACACAGTCGCACTGGCACACGGACCGTTTCGAGTTAAGTTAGAAGTTAAGAGAATCCCTAAAAGACACCTCTGTTTGCTGCTCTCGGTGTTCGTCTCATCGCCGCTGCCACCATTTGGGGGGAAAGAAATCCCTCTCAAACTCCAATAAGAACTCAGGTATTCTATTTTATATATATATATTTATTATTATTATCACTCTCATTATTCAGAAGCCAGAAGCGAGAGGCTTCCGGGATTTTTGGTGGTTATTCTTCAAATATTTGGTGTGCAGTCTCAAGATACTATCTCCACAAACTTAAGATTTGCTCTCAGATTTCTTTCCTTTGTATCTTAGATTTTCTTGTGGGTTTTCTCTCATTCATGGAAATTTCGAATATTTTATATGTACTAGGCTATAGGGTTATATTATTACTAACCGGCCGTCGTTTCTTCAATGGGGAAGGAAAATTAGCTGAAATTTAATTTAGATTTCACCTCACCCTTTTCCTATGTCAGTTGCTATTTACATGAGACTTATGGAGGTTTCACAAGCTTCTCCTGAACAATCTAAGAAACGCGAATGCCAGAAATCGGATGAGCCGGCGGCGGTGCTTGTTTCGCTAGGTCCTATCACTCCCGATTCCGCCAGAGACATTGGGGATTTCCCAGTTGATTTCAAATCCCAAACCACATTGCTTAACAATAAAGTGGCTTCGTTTGATTCTAAATGCGACAGAGATGAGGACCCATTGGTTTGTATCGACGATGGCAGCCCTCGGACCCCCAAGGATGATGTGTTCGACCCATTTGCGCCTGGCCCTGACGACTTGGCCTTGGCTCCCCTCTGCAATAAGTACCTCCATGTGTCCAAGGGCATTATTGCACGCCGCCTCAATTTTGATTTTTCTTCCATCGGAGCTGTGGAGGAGGAAGCTGGTGCCCAGCCCCTTTCGGATGAAGAGATGTTAGAATCGGTTTATGAGAATCTCTTACAAGTTATAATCTCAGAGCAGACCGAGGGTCTTCTCTCTGGGATTTCACATGTATATTGCGATTCTGATGGGTGTAGAACACCTCCGTCTGCACCACGTTTAAGTGGAGTAGCTGATACTTGTCCTGGGGCTCCCATGAAGCCCACTGGGAAACCAAGAAACATTGATTTGGGGTTATGCAGAAAGCTTGATTTCTGACTTCAATGGCCTCTGGTTACTGTTTGGATTATATATGACACAGCACTGGTAACTTATCTTTTTCATAGATGTATAATGTGCTAGTTCTTAAAGAAAGAATATGTTTGAATAGGAAATAACTGTCCGAGTTTAGACTAGTAGTCTCATTGTATAGCCATTTCTTATATTGATTTTATGTTAGAATCAGCAAAAGTTTTCTGCTCTTCTTCTGCCAAACATGATGTCTGCATCCTATCCTATCTGTAACATTTCTGTTTCTCAGATAACTGCATGTCATGGTGAAGATTCATTATTAAAATGCCTGATTAGATTTTGAAGTTGGTTGGTATTAGTCAACGAACTGCTGCGATGAATAACTAACTATAAACCCCTATGGGCCTATGGCATTGAAAGAAGATTGTGCTTTATGTTAAAGGTCATTTTCCGGCCCTTTCTATGGAATTATAAAACAAACCTCCGAAGCTAAAATTTTCTTCCACCATCGCGTAAGAAATCAGTGGTATAGAAGTACAAGAATTGAGAAGCAGGTGTGCTTGTTTTGCTAACTCTTTAATGTTCTATAGTTTCTACCACTCTTAACAGCATTTTCAATAAATTACATGTCCATAATCTTCCACTTTGCTCCCGGGATTCCTATCTCAGCTGCTTCTATGTTTACCTTATTTTTGTGAAGCGAGATGTTTGGGGAGTACTATTGCATAGTTGTAAGAAAAGCTAACCTTGAAGAAAGTGCTTGAAGGAAATGGGGAAAAATCTGATGGGGGATGTCCTGTAATTGGGCAGGACTTCTGGATTATTGTGGGTATTCAGTAAATAGTTAACCTCTTGTGCGATTAGATTTTACTGTTACTAGCAAGCATCGTTTCTTAGGTTTCACCATTTTGTATCTTGAATCATTTCTCTCTACTATCTTTTACCCAAGAAAGAATAAGCCTCTCCCTCTCTGTCTCCCCCCATGTTACAAAGTAAATCAAGCCTGAATAAATTTAAGACAATATTCTCTACACCGTTTACTGAGTATAACTACAACAACTTACATCTCCATACGAAGCATACGAACCTAACAAAAATTTGGTTCAACAAAGAGTTAACCATCTGATTGGCATTTCAGTATTTGGGTACCAAGGCCTTTGAATTTGTTTCCTGGGGTCAACGTGCACTCCCTGTGAAGAAGAGACGAGATTTTCCCCACCCAAGCGCTTAACTCCTTCAAAACTTAGTCTTTTGCTTGCAAGTTTGCCTGCTGATGCTCATGTTTGGAACAGAGATGGTCAGTTGGCACGCAGATGCAGCAACAACGTGTCTTTTGAAAATCCCCAAGAAGTTGATCCTGCCCGGAATTCTAGTCTGGGTTTCCATACCTAGATCGCCACCTACTACATCATTGATCAAACGTGTCAAGTTGGACGCTAGCTTGTCCACCTCCACCGTGAGGCGGCAAGAAAGTGTTGCGGTGCCCCTTGCAGGAATTAGACCCGCGTAGATATCAGCCTCTCCCACCTGGTTTCCTTGGTATAACAGGAGACTCTTGCCTTGCCCATGCTTGAAGCTGGCGTGGTTTCGGTTCTTGACGAGGAACTTGAGGTCAAGGGTAAGATTGAATTCAACCTGAATGACAGGGAATGAGATGCGAGGAGCCACGCCTTCAATGGCTGCGGAGAGGAGTTGCATCCTGGGTGGTTTGGACTTAAAGACGGTCAGGGCTAAAATCAGGGCAATTATGAACAGCAGCATGAGCAAGACAAGCGCAGCCCCCCCTGCTGCAAATAGACACCGGCGCCTCTTCATTAGTTTGGCGTCCAAGGGGGCTCTTCCCCCCCTTGAAATTGTGTTGCTGCCATCATTTCCCGGGTCCAAGGGGACTTGGTCATTCTTCTTTTCTGCCATCTCTGGCATCATTCAGTTCCAAAATCCGTCGATATTATGGAAACAGATAAGTCAGACGTGGTGAGAACTCAACATAGAAGCATTTAGTAATACAGATGGGAAAACCAAGCCATTAAATGCTTGGTTATCTTTGGCATGTACCAATGTACCATTGTGATGTCGTGGGAAAATTCTAATGGAAAAGCATTTAGCAATTCGGTTGGGAGAACTACACCTTTAAATGCTATGGACCCTCCACCTATTTGATTAAAGTGCTATCATCCACAAAGGATGCTATCCAGTTAGGTTGGGGTTAGGGTCCTTAATTTAGCACACTTAAATTAAGCCACCATATAAATAAATTTCCAACTGCCAACGCCGCTTACCTCAGCTTATATGCGGCTATACCCTTACCATAATTTCTTTTCACCCACTTTTCTTTTCACATAATATTAGATAATAATTCAACACGGAATTAATAAATTAGAGTTGAGAAGACCTTTTAATTAAATGGATCAGATTAGTATTGATCTATATAGTCTTATATCCATGCATCTACACGACATGAACTTGACATGCAATATTTAGAGCGAAATTTAACACGAAATTAATAAGTTAGGGTTAAAGGGTTTGAACCGTTTTATTAAATGAGTCGATATAGACACAATTTGTCATCCCTAATCAAAGTAAAGTAAATACGTTTATTAGGGGTGAGCAGATTAACCGATTACCAATATTAACCGGATCGATATTAACTGTAACAGATAGTTATCGGTCGATAATTGATTAAAAAATTTATACCAATAAGCTTATCGGTCGATAATCGATCGGTTAATAATTTATTATCGGTTAACCGATACGACCGATATAACCGATAAGTATTTTTAATTTTTATAGTTATATATCTTTTCTCATAACCCTAAAACTAAAACCTAAAACTCCCTCCCTCCTTGCAGCCGTCGCCTCCCAATCTCCCATCTCAACTCTCAGCCGTCACCTAAAATTGAATTGAATAGCATCAATATATGATTTGGTATGCAGTAAAATAGAATGTAGAGAGCGCTAAAGAGAAAGCAAAAGAGTACGCCTACGACGCCAAGGAGAAGACGAAGGAAGGAACATATAGAGTGGCCGAGACTACAGAGAGCGCTAAAGAGAAAGCAAAAGAGTACACCTACGACACCAAGGAGAAAACCAAAGGCGTGGCGAGGTCGGCGGGTGATAAGGCCGGTGAAGGGGCTACAAGAGCGGCGGAGACAACAAACGATGCGGCCGACAAGGTGAAGGAGGGGACGCATAAGGCGGCGGAGACATTGCAGAATATTGGAGAGAGCCAACCAAACGGTGAAGGATGCGTGGAGTGCCGCCAAGGAGACGACACAGAAGATTAGGGAGACTATGGTTAGGAAGGATGATGATGATGATGATGATGTGGGGGGGAAGACCATGGACGAGGATGTCATGGAGTAGAGGCAGCGTGCTGGAAATCCCAATAAGAAAACGTATTAATTAATGGGGGTTAATTTTTGCTTTTCTTGTGTTTTAATAATTCGAATAATTGAGAGAAACTTGTTCTATCTTCTGGGTGTTAATGGTGGTGTTTGTGCTGTAACAAATCATCCTAAAAAAATATTTCTCCTTTTGTTTTGGATTATAGTTATAATACAAGTCTGGGCTGCACCATTTTCATGTCAAATTAGAATATCTTCGATCAATCCTGTTTAATTAGATTATTAAAGTCCAATTTGGAAAAATAATAATAATAATAAAACAGTTGTTTCCAGCTTAAACCTCCAATAAAAAGCCAAAAAAAAGAGCCAAAAAGCGGAAAAGCCCACAAAAACCGGCTACTGATATGACCGATAACTTTCAGTATAATTCCTTATCGGTCGGTAATCAGTTAACCGACAGCTTATTAGTCGGTTAATCGGTAATCCTATTAACCGAACCGATATAACCGATACCCAGGGCTACGTGTATACTTACATGTGCCTACATGTCACTTAATTGAAGGTACACAAAATCCTTCAATATACTATTTACGTCATCAAACCCAGTCTTCAATTACGAGGACAAAGTCAATAAGGCCATGGTGTAACCATTACACATCAATACATATCTACTCCTTACTCCGTAGTCGATCAGAAGTGCCATCGCTACCTAAGCCAAGGGACCATCCTTCCTTAGCTGACATAACCGACTCCAACCAATTCGGTGTGAACTCCCTTCTTTTAAGAACTGTATTTGATGCTTCGAGGCATGTCCCTAGAATTGTGCCAAATTTGTGCCGACTCAGTGAACAATCTTCATTGCCGACACCTGATTTGCTTTGACCAAGGATCCATAATAACTGCATATTATGCAGGAACAGAGCTCATAACATTGGGACTAGGGAATGCATCACATTTGTAACTAGCGTGGAAGCGGAATAATTCCTTAAAATTCTTCTTAATACTATAGCAGATCTATAAACAAAAATAGCTTCAATTTCTTATTGGGTCATATATCTTAGTTTCAGCAAATATCTCAAAACCAAAAGAATGATAGATGAGAAGGCCTGAAGAGATGCTATAAAGAGGTTTCGAACACCCATCAATCATCATGAGCAATATAAAAAGAGGAAGCTGATATTCAAGTGCAGATCGAGATGATGAAAACTTACCTACCCTACCTGTTCCTTTGCATTCACTCTTCGAATTCATTCAATTACCTTTGGCTCTATTTGGGGATCGACCGGACTGGACAAACCCAAAATTCTAGAAAAAAATTCTCAAAATTAACCCCAACATTCTTACTTTTTATATCACATCAATAACTTTTTATTTCATTTTTTTTATACAAAATATTTTTACTTTTTTTTTTTTCACATCAATCAAATCTGTTACGGTAGTAATCTATTTCCTCAAGTCCAGTTCATTGCCAAACACAAATCCACATGGGAGTCTCCCGGTGATTAAGCATTCATTTCTAACAGGAGTTCTATTCCATCTTCATGTCAACTTGATGAATGGGAAAAGTTAAACCTATCAACATTCACCAGTTTGTTGACATCTCTTCTCCCAAGCCCAAAAAGGTGCAGCGCCATTTTGAAATACTAAGCACAGCCTTCTCTGACATCGTTTTCATTGCCTTGACTAATTACCCGAAATCCAAAATATTCACACATGTGCTGCACCTTAGCAGGCTATTGATACCAGGGCAACTTCCAGCACATCCTCTAAAGTCTAAAGCCTATCTCAATCTTGAATAACAGTTGAACCAAAAGTCACTGGACACAAATCAACTAGATGATACAATCCGCTTATATTTTAATGTTTGAAATTGAATCACAAACCCAAACTCAAGAGTTTATCGATTGTTAGGGAAATTTTATTTGAAAAGTTTGTTTCTAAAATTCAGTCAAAGAGTGTGTATTTGTGCAGAAATACCCAAATACAGCTTAGAATTCCTCCAATCTATGAACAAATATATCCATAATAAAATAAAAATTAATTAGAGAAAAGAAAAAATTTAACGAAGCAAGAATTAAGAACTGCGCACAGAGACTCTGCCATATCTAGCAACAGTATAACTAAAACTCCTTAATCCAACAAGAAAAACAAAAACCAAAAAAAGACAAGGGCCGTGTACTTACAAGTGGTGGCTAAATTTTTGTCTTATACACGCATTGTTGCTCGCCAATAGTTCGATTGGAGGTATAAACGTTGAAATCACAGGATGTGGAAGTATCAGCGTGAATCTTGAAAAAAAGGATTTTGACTTTGCCGGAAAGTTTGACGGCGGTGTTGAGGGACAGGACACCGGATTTGACATCGGAGAAAATATTGGAGTTGGAGAGAAAGCGGTCGGCCATGACGGTGAGCGTCAGGTTGATGTGCTCGGTCCCGCCGGCGGATATATCGCCGGCCATAAGCGGCGCTTCGCCGACGAGCTGGCCTCTGTAGTTGAGGAGGGCGGTGGAGTCGCCGTACTTGTAGCCCACCTTGTTAGGGTTGTAGACGGAGACATCCGCTCCCACAGTGATATTGATGTTCACTCTGAGCTTGGCAATGTCCAGAGACACGTCCAGATCCTTGATGCTCAGGTTGTCGTACGAGGTCACGGGACGCTTGGCCTTGAACACTGTGAACGCTAGTATTATTATCAGTATCACTATCCCGACGATGCTCCCTATCACCGCTATACAACACGTCTTTCTGCGCTTCCCAGATCGTGTCACCGATTTTCCGTCCACCTCCATCCTTTTACTCGTATTCAAATTCTTTTTCCGGCAAATACTCACTCCTAAATATGATCCTGTGATTCCTGTGAAGCTTGGTTTTCTTTCTCTTCCAAATTCCAATATATAAAGATTCATAGGTGGGTGGGGGCGGCCGCCCTTTGAGCCCACGCTAGCCTTGTGGGCCTGAGTGCTATTGGCCTTCTAGGTTGGGCTAAAGAACTTTAATATTTTTGTTAAATAAAAACATAGTCTGAGACTCTGATTGGAGGATAATTGAAAGAAACCAACTAACCAAGCCACCTTAATGGTCGCGCTCCCGTGTGCGCGAGATCTTTTAGCTAAATAAGAATGAGATTTAATGGGCATTAATGTATGCTCTATAGTTAAGCCGTTCAAATCTAGAGTCTTATTCGGATTAAGATACCATTAGATTTTAAAATTGGGATAAATGTAAAATTAATTCTTATATCGTTGACCTAAATTATAAATTACTTTTTATAATATAACAAATAATTTATAGGTTTATGTAGTTGGCATAAATTAAAAATTACTCTATATGGTATAAAAAATAATTTATAAGTCATTAGGGTAGGCCAAAATGACAGTTTAATCCCTAAAATCAATTTCCGTTAAGTAACTTAATAGAATTTGTTACTTTGTCATGTTAGTATTTCTACACTAAATTAACCTAATCTTTTTTATCCCTATAATTTTTATTTCGTCCGTAACCTTTTATCATTTTCATATTGTCGCAATAATTTGGAAGCATTGTGCAAAAATTTGACGGTCGCATTTTGTGAAGTGGCTGATGAAGATGAGGGGTGGTTATGCATGAGGTAAAATTTTGAGGAAATAAGAGATTATGTTAATTTATTGTAGCAGTATAACGTAGAGTGAAAGCTAATGTATAATCTTAACTGGCAAAATGACAAATTTTGTTAAGTTCCTTGACAAAAATTGATTTCAATGAGTAAACTATTATTTTTGCATACCTTCATGACCTATAAATTATTTTTTATACCACATTGAGTGATCTGTAATTTATGCCACCTACAAGGACTTATATATTATTTTTTATACCACGTGTAGTGATTTGTAATTTATGCCAACTACAATTACCAATTTTGTATTTATCCCTTCAAAATTTAAGCATTTCATTACATTTCACGGTCTAAATAAATGAACAAATTTGTGTGTTATCGGAATAAGTAACTTTAGTTTTTAACATGTCAAGCACACTTATCCCGATAACTCATAAATATCTCCATTTGTTTGGACCATTAAATATAATAGAAAGGCTCAAATTTTAAAATAAAAAAGTTTTATATTTTAAAACATTTGAGATGATTCAAATCCGTTGATAAGATTGGAGGAGGGGCCATGGGCTGGTTTAATTCTAATCATGAATGTAATGAGATTACACGAAATCAAATAATAGTCCAAAAACCAAGTAGGATTATGGAACCTGATGTCTTTGTCTGAGTCTACCAGTCTACCTCACCTAGTGACTCATTGCCCAAAGATTCTACTCATATTTACTTAAGGCTCTTTTTTAAATTTTTATTTTATTAAAATATATATCCTTTAAAATAAATTTATTATTTTAACATTTGACGCAGAATAAAACATTGGTTAATTTTAACATATTTTCGATTGATCAATAAATAATCATCATCTATAGTATAATGGTTTATATTTCTCATCTGCGTAAACCATTTTCTGTCTCTCTCCCGCATCTTAGGCATACAACAATATGAGCATTTGGGCCGCACAAATAGCCATCTTACGATTGTATGCTCATATTCCAAGCAATATGGGTAGAGACGGGTCCAGAAGACTATATGGGAGGGAACCAGCTTTTGTTCTTTTTTTATTGGGGGGACCAATATATTATATATATATATTTTTTTTTTAAGAATTGGGGGGGTGGAGACCAGGGCTCCCCCTGGTCCCCCCTCCCTCCGTCTCCGAATTAGTATACTATAAAATACAATTGAATTGAATTATATTATCTAAAATATAATGGAAATGAATATAAATTAATTGCTTTGAAATAATGTCCATAGTTGGATATTGAGCACACAATGTTAATTTAGTGTTTTAATGACATTTCAAACCACAAAACCAAATTAGCCATTACTAGCTAGCAAGATATAAGACAAAATTACTCTTTACCAGCTTATATTTTGCTATTCATATATATAAATGAGAGTTTCTACTATCAGGTCCTGGTGTAAACTAGTAATTTTACAACATTTAACCACCATGCGACATCATAATCACTTTAAGAAAAATGCAAAAAATGAAAGTCATAACAAACACAACAAATTAGAGTGAAAAAAACCAAAAACACCCTTGGCTACCAGACCCAACCGTGAATCTGGACGTGGACCCACCTCAAAATCTGCTTGAAAACTAATCATGACTTGCCCAAAACCTTTTTCTAATGCCTCAAAACTCGTTTTTTGATTCAAAACTAAAATCTAAAGGGAGAAGGTTAACTCTTTAGAGATTTTATTATCCTAAATGCAGAAAAAGGTGACCCATGGCTGGGAGACCTAGCCACGAGGTCTCTCTCTTTGGGTCTGGGTTTGGGTCTGGCACCAGAGGAGGCCGTGGGTCTCTCTCTCTCTCTCTTTTGAGCTCAAATCTAGTGTATTGTGTAGTAGGTTATTTTGTGCATTTTTTTGGTTTATGTGTCAGTTTTTAATTGGGGGTTGTAAAATTGGGGTTTTCAGGAGTATCATGTTATAAGTTAAACTCTATATAAATAGTGAATATAATATATGTCCGGTCGAGGTTAAGGACTTAAAAATCTACTTGTAACCTATTTTCGAACGATGAAATAGCGGATGCGTAATAGTTTTTAGCTGCCCACTTAAACACTCTTAACTAGGGTTGTTTAAACGATTATAACTGACAGTTATTGCCTATAACCGCTAACCGTAACCGTCTTGGGTGGCTATTGGTTTTTAATAACCGCAACTGCCTACGTAGTTAGCAGTTATTTTATAACCGGTGGTTAGCGGTTATTCAATCCAATAACCAACGGTTATAACCGTTTTTTTAAAAAAAATGAGTTTTTGGGCTTTTTAAATGTTTTGGGACTTTAATTCCCCCCCCNCAACCAATGTTTTTGAATAAGGCTTGGCCCAAAATATCACATATCACATTATATATTTCACATACATAGTTTTAAATAGCTCAAATCCATTAATCCAAATACAAATGAAAAAATTAAAAAGCTTAAATCCTTAAATAGCCCAAATCCATTAATCTGTCTTGCCCTACCCTCTAAAACCGTTAACTGCAACTGCTCTAGGCGATTAGCAGTTTTTAATAACCAACTTTTGAAGCAATTAGTGATTGGTGATGCAAGTATAACTTACTCGCTAGAACACCCCTACTTTTAACTTCTCCTTGCTTATTTTTATTTTGTTTACAAATAAAGTGATTATTCGAAAACAGAAAGAAAAATCGATCTCAATGTAGGGCCAGGTGTTTAAGGTGCTGGTTTGAGAACCTGAAGGGGGTTTGGGCCTTTTACCCCACCTGTACGACTTTCTGGGCTGGCAACTCAAATTTGGACCCTACCTTCTTAATGGTAGGTCGGTAGACAGTATGTGGCAATTCAATTTTATTTTATTTTTTTAATGGGTTTGAGTCGTGTTTTTAAGAGTATAAAATTATGTTATAATTTGACTAATTTAATTATTATATAGGTATATTTCTTAATCTTCAACGACTAAATTCATTTCATTTAAAAAAAAAACTACTAAATTCATTTTAAATTCACAAATAAATGGATCGTATCATGTGGAAAGATGAATATAATTTAATTTAATAAAAATTTTGACCTCTATTTTGACTCATTAATTTTTGTTCTAGATGAAGTATAGAGGTTACGTGAAAAAATGGTCTAAAAATTATAACTTGCAGGTCAATGGAATGGTTTTGAATTCCAGTCGGCCAAAGCCTGCCGGCGGTAAATGGGGGCTCCTTGGAGACTGGAGTAGAGGGTAGAGAGGGAGAACTGAATGATGTCGGCGTTCCCCTTTTCCCCCCTTTGATTAGAAAAAAAGAAGAAGAAAGAATGATGTCGGTGTTAGGTGAGAATTGATTTAAGTGGTCTGCTGCAAGGGTTACCGCAGTTTGATAGTTTACTTTGCTGAATTGCTGCCGCGACGGCGACGAGGGCACCGAGTAGAAGAAGAAGAAATGGGGAGTGAGCTCGAGTTGAGTGGGTTCGAACAAGGGGTTTTGGAGACCTTGAAGAGGTGCCAGCAGCGAAATGAAAACACTCTGCTGTGGGCAGTGGAAGTGACTAAATGCATAAGGTCGTGGGGTATAGGGCTTCCCTGCGCCGAGTTGGGGCAAGTCTTGGTCTCCCATCTCTGCTTCGACAACAATCACTCATCCCTTTGGAAGTTCTTGGAGCAAGCTCTTTCCTCTGGCCTCATCTACCCACTTCAAGTCCTATCCCTCCTCACTTCCAGGTCCTCCAATCCCATTCTTTTATATTACCCACCATCTATTTGCACCTGTTTGTTAATTTCTTTACTTATTTGTGATTTCAGGGTTCTTCCTCATCGCCGGTCTCAACCAAAGGCGTATAGACTCTATCTTGAACTTCTTAGTCGATATGCGCTTTCGTTTAATCCAGTGATGGCAGATGCCTGCAAAGAGAAGTGTGTGTCATTTCCATTTCTGTTTATTATCTCTTCTTTTTTTTAATGGGTTGCATAGATGCTTGTTGAAATGCTTGCTAAAGGAATATAGTCGTTGCTAGCATAATTCACAATCAGTCAACCAATGAGGTGCTGAATACATGCTATGCTATCTTTCAGGATAATAAAATCTGTTGATGTTGCCCTTCAACTGTCTCAGTCATATAGGGTTCATATTCTGGAGCTTGGACATGCCTTCGTGTTGTTCTTTTTCAGTATTGTCGTTGGTTTGATTGATAGCACCTTGGACGATTGGGGTTTACATATGACACCTACAGACAAACCAAGTTTTGCAGTTGGAAGCGCAGGCCCCCTTGATATGGACATAGATTTTGAAGGGAGCCACAATTTCAGAGGAAATGAACATCATGAACATATAAGGAGGTCGAATTCTTTTATGGCCTTGGACGTGGTGGAAAAACTAACAGAAAGCAGAAAAGCTATGGTTATACTCCGCCTTGTTCACTTGAACATGTATGCACACCACTTTTCGTGTTGTTTGCCTCCTTGTGAGCTCTTTTTGATGTTATTAGAATAAAACCATGCATTCTTTTCTAACTATTAAACTCTTTGAAGTTTACTGAAACTGCTTGACATATGCTGCAATGATAGTGCATCTATTAATCCATCAAATTGCTATTCTTTTCCAACTCGTGATCTGATTTCTTGAGTGGAACAATATTTATCATTAGACAAATATATGATGATCATCCTGGGAAATCTCTTTAGAAATTTAGAATTTATTTAGGTTGAATCCTTCAGTTGTTGGATATTGTCTTTGAATGAATTCTGTTTTCTTTCACCCTGTAGCCCATGTTCATTTTAATAATTGGATTTAAAGAAATCTATTTGCCTGTACTTTTTGTATTACTGGTCGAAGGCTTCATGGATAATGTATGAATTCAATACTGTTCTATCTCAAACGAGCTGCCTAGATGATTATTCTTATTCTTATTCTTATGATTTTTATTTATTTTTAGAATCCATTTGTGTTGTTAAGTACTTTTCCCTTGTCTTGAGCATATATAAGGATGTTCCTTGAGGAGATTCTTTGATAACTTAATATGAACTTCTTTTTTCTAATGACTGTCACTGAGATTTGGGTCTAACAGCATAATGCTTGTGTTGAGGGTGCGAGGTGGGAGAGGTGATTGATAGCTTGAAACAATATCTAGCAAGTAGCAGGTCAAGAGATAGGCCATTGGCTGTTCTGTCAAACTCTTAATGAGATATGGAGAGTAGGAAGGGCAGAAAATATATTACTTTTTCCACCTTCTATGTTATTTGCAGTTGTATATGCAATAATGGGCCAATGCAATACATTCTGAACCGTATGTTTGGTTTTTTTATTTAGTTGCATATACGTATGATGCTATCCCACTCTTAAAATGGTAGGCACTTTTAAATGTGTATGATTGTACACAAGTACAAGCTCAAACATAAATATACTTCTATGCCAAGCAAATCTTCATGTAGAAACTGATATGTATCATCCCTTTCTCTTGTTTCTTTTACCTGAAAGGCCTGAGAAGTTCAATGGCCTCCTGCAGAGGCTGTGGTTTCTTGAGGCCAATGAATTGGTATCCCCAGATCTGAATTCTGCAAATCAATTATTGGCAAAATTATCTGCCAACATTCACAGAGTGTTGGGCTTTCAGTACCAGTTAGACAAGCGCCATATAATTGGGATGCTTGTTGATATTCCGTCATGTAAGCCAGCGCCTTGCTTCCATTCGGGATTTAGTCGGTCTGCTTGCTGGGTTCCTTTTGATATTTACATGGAGAATACAATGGATGGGAAACAACTTCCTATCAAGTCTGCTGTGGATGTATTGACAGGTTATTCTCTTGAGGAGTATACCTTGAACCTTTTCCTGTTCAATTTCTGTTATTTGTGTGTTTGTGTGTGTGAGAGAGAGAGAGCAGATATCACATTTATAAAATAAAAGAGATAATTTGTTGGATAATTGCAAGTAATTATTATTTCCTACATTTGATGACTAACTGCAGAGGGAATTAAGACTCTCCAAGTATTTAACCAGGCAAGCTGGCAAGAAACCTTCCTGGCGCTTTGGCTTTCAGCCCTTCGGCTTGTGCAACGAGTTGAGACTAGTCTATATTAACAGTTCTTATCATGAAAAATTAAATACACTCATCTGATGTTTACTCTCTCAATCCTTCATTACAGGAACGTAATCCTCCAGAAGGTCCGGTTCCAGGTCTTGAGGCTCGTCTTTGTGTCCTTTTGTCTATCGTCCCCTTGGCAATTGCTAATGTTTTGGAGGATGAGGCCAAACTGTGTTGCTCTTCTATTCCAGGAGCTGCTGCTACTGGATATGTTGAATCTGGGTATATGCATAAAATGAATGGGAAGCATCGTGCTTCAAGGAAAGATGGGCTGATTTCCTCTCTCCAGGCTCTTGGACACTTCTCTGGCCTGCTATGCCCTCCATTATCTGTCATTGATGAAGCTAATAATGCAGCTAGAAAAGCAGCTAGCTTCATTACTAATGCCAAGAACGAAAGGGATGGTATAGGTGGAGGCAGTCATGTTGATACTTCTATAAAAGCAGGTAGTTTGGGCAAGTATATAATTAACTTCTAATCTCAAATCCTCAGTTCTTATTATGGCATGGGATCAATATTAAATCCATACATTACATAGACATGGGTCTAGGTTTTTGCCATTTCACCTTTGTCTAGTGCTGTCTGTAATGTTTTAGCAATTGATTGTTTATGCCTTTCAGGGGGCAACATGAGGCACCTCATAGTGGAAGCTTGCATTGCAAGAAGTTTAATTGACACATCAGCATATGTTTGGCCTGGTTATGTGCCTGCATCAATAATTTCACTGTCAGATTCATCATCAATTGAAAAATCTCCTTGGTTAATATTTATGGAAGGAGCACCATTAAATGGTTCTCTAATAAATTCTCTTATCACGACCCCCGCTTCAAGGTATAATAATTTTTTTGTTTGTTAAATTCTAATACTAGTAAGTCTGGCGCTGAATAATTGTCCCTCCATTTTCTCTCCTCAAGTTTAGCGGAGATAGAGAAATTATATTATATAGCAATAAATGGATCAGAGGAGGAGAACTCGGTAGCTGCAAAGATTCTATGTGGTGCATCTCTCTCCCGTGGATGGAACATTCAGGTAGCATCACTAGTGATGTTGTAAAGTTATACCTCGGCTATTTTTAAAGTCCTCTTCTATCAATAGTGTGACCTAGAAGCTCCTTCTAGTTAGGTGGCTTCTCTTGTATATTTCCTGTGTATTTGGGAGCGCTTTACGATTTTAATCACTTATATATAAAAAAAAAATAAAAATAAAAATAGTGTGGCCGAGACTGTGCTCTATGGCTTTAATTGTTTATATGTTCCATGAATTGATTCTCATACTACTTTAGTTTAGTCATGCCTATCTACGAGAAGAAAAAAGAAACAACTTCTTTTTTGGTGTTTTTTCGTGGACTTAAGGGTAAGGAAAGTGAAGAATTTATTCCTTGTATGGAAGCTCTTGTGCTACTAATTTATGGATGTGTTTACATTTCTGTTATGTTACTTGAGATAGATTCAAAATTCAATTGAATCTCCCAAAGGTGATAAAAAGAAATCATACAATGATCCGATTACTGCTCTAAACAAGTAAATCCATACTTGAGTCCCTTAAGCTTTTTGAGTAAAAGCAACGAGAAAACTAGTTCTCAACTCAAAGCAAATTTCATGTGGTATCCCTCTAATTTGTTGACTTGAGATAAAAGTAGATTAAAAAAAAAAAACTAAAAGAAATTGACTCTTCCTTCTCCTCTTAGTTTCCTCCCCCCCTCCTTTTTCTATTTAATGCTATTCTGGCACATGGACTATTGTTACCCTTTGCCTTGCCCTCATCCCAAACAAATCCCAAACTCCATGCAGCTTAAAATGCCACATTCACAGCCCTTACCTGGAACAAGTAGGCATCTTTTGGAATTCTTTTTCAATGCTATTGAACATTAGGACGAACTGCAATGTATGTATATCAGTTCCCATTAAGGTCTCTACTTCTGGAATTTCAGATTTTTTATTTTTATTTTTGTATTTAGGACTTGAAGCAATTGATCCCCCTCTCCTCCGGTTTTTTGAAGTTGATAACTATGTTATCCACTTTCAAAATCACTTTTTTTTTTTTTGGCAGGAACACGTGGTGCGCTTTGTGGTCAAGCTTCTTTCTCCTCCAGTTCCTCCTAGTTATACTGGACCAGGGAGTCACTTAGTTGATTATATGTCCATGTTGTGTGCTCTTCTTTTGGGAGCTTCCTCTATTGATACTGTTCATATACTTTCTTTGCATGGTGCAGTAAGTACTTTTATATATAAATATATATGATCTTAGGTTGACAATACGAGTTTCATATGCCTTTTAGGCTCTTGCTGTTGTGGACTTATTTTGACTTACGCCTTGCATTTTGCAAGCATGATTTTGGTTAATAACAAATGTGCCAATACTGCCCAGGAAAAAAAAAAAAAAAGAAGAAGAAAAAAAAGTGGGGCATTACTGGCTAGTCATAACATTGAAAAACTCTGACAAAAAAACAGGGAAAGTCATTTTCCTTAACCTTACAAAGGTTCTTGGCTGCCAATCAGCTTGATCTGACATATTGTTTGATAATATTCCTGTTGGCATTTAAACATTTTTAGTGATATTTTAAGAAATGGAAACTACAGGTCATTGGCCTTTTTATTTAAAATGGCAATCTGTCCATGGACATGTAAAATGTATCGGCAATATAATTGGTATAATTGACATAAATGACCAAATTGCTATATAGAATAAAAATTAAGAGATCATAAATATCAGTGGTGATATTATTCCCCTTCATTTTATTGATATGGCATTTAGAATTTATTTTTTCATCAGGAAATACAAGTTTTCATTTATTTTGGACAAAATGGTTGCATTTTGGGTTAGCTTGAGAGCCGACTTAAAGAACCATGGTTTGAACTTTTGGGGATGGATATCTTTAAAGTAAGGGTTTTTTGGATGTTTGCTCTTTTTATCTACTCTCTATGGCAATTCTGTTGGAAGACATACTTTGTGCCATTACTCCTTGCTGTATTGACTAACAAGTTTATATCTGTATTCTGATGGATGCAAAATGTTTCTTTTCCTACAGGTCCCTGAAGTTGCAGCTTCATTAATGCCACTTTGTGAGGCCTTTGGCTCAGTAAAACCCACATCAAGTAACAAATCAAGCAAAGGTGACGAGCCCTCAATTCACATGGTCTTTTCTTTAGCATTTCTGTATCTTCTTCGTCTATGGAAATTCTACAGAGCCCCTCTTGAGCAGTGCATTTCAGAGCGAGGAGTAGTAGGAGTTCAGGGTGAGGTCACTTTGGAGTATCTCTTGTTATTGCGCAATCGCAGCATTGCCTCTTGCCAGGTTGAAACAAATAGCAATCCAAACCAGTCTGAGTCAGCATCAGGAAAGCCTATATATATTGATTCTTATCCAAAATTACGAGCCTGGTATTGTCAAAACAAATCTTGTATAGCTTCAACACTTGCTGGCCTCTCCAGTGGAAATCCTGTTCATCAAGTTGCTAATAAGATTTTAAGTATGATTTACTGGAAAATGACTAAAGGTATCACCTCAGCTGGTAACTCTTTAACACTAACAAGCAGCAGCACAGGCAGCTCCCCTGCAAGTACTGGAGAAGATGATTATCAAAGACCTATGCTCCCTGCATGGGAGGTGTTGGAAGCTATTCCTTTCGTTCTTGAGGCAATTTTAACTGCTTGTGCCCATGGAAGGCTTTCATCTCGGGATTTGACAACAGGTTAAGTGCTAACTTGTAACCTGAGGCTCAATGTTTGTGTTTGTGTGTGTGTGTGTTTTCCCTTTTCCCATGTACTTGGGATGCTTGTTAATCCATCTTTCTAGTTTCTGAATATATTTTCTGCTTCTGTTATTTGCAAATATTACCTAATATCGTCTATTGCAAATAGAACTTAGGGTCTTCTTATGCACCTTCCCATCATGGCAAATCTCTTAGTAGTGCTTGAATGCATGCAGGCCTGAGAGACCTTGTCGATTTTCTGCCTGCATCTCTTGCTGCTATTGTTAGTTACTTCTCTGCAGAAGTTACCCGTGGTATATGGAGACCTGTTCCAATGAATGGAAAAGATTGGCCCAGTCCAGCAGCAATCCTTCCGTCAGTACAGTCTGAAATAAAAACCATACTTGCTGCTGTGGGTGTTGATCTTCCAAGCTGTTCCACTGGTATATTCCACCTCTTTATTTATATTTAAGGGTTTTTTATTATTATTATTATTTATTTATTTATTTATTGTTACATGTAAATAATTGCAAATATTCTAGTTTAACGATAACTGTTTGACTTTATTATTTTGCAGTTTAGTTGCTAAAGGTTTCTTATGTGTTGTAGGGAATTCAATTATAATGCTTCCACTGCCCATGGCAGCGCTTGTCAGTTTAACCATTACTTTTAAACTTGAAAAGAGTCTGGAGTACATCCATTCGGTTGCTGGGCTGGCTATGGAGCACTGTGCATCAGGTTGCCCTTGGCCTAGCATGCATATAATTGGATCTCTATGGGCTCAAAAGGTCCGACGCTGGCATGACTTCATTGTTGTATCATCATCTCGTTCTATATTCAGGCAAAACAAAGAAGCTGTTGCCCAGCTCCTGAAAAGTTGCTTCACCTCATTCCTTGGATCATTTGACGTCTCGACGTTTTCATTGAGCAATCAAAGCAGCGTTAATGGTCTGTTGGGAAGCTCTATTTCTGCTCGTAGTGTTTGCCCTTCTATAGCTCCTGGACTTCTATACCTCCGTTCTTGTCGGACAATACAGAATGTAGACTACGTAAATGATATTGTAGTAGGACTCGTAGCAGAACATGCTCGGGAATTAGCTGCCAGATGGGCAAGCACAGACTCCCCTCGGTTGAAGTCTAGTCAAGCATCATTATCCATGGCCACTACTAGGGCGAGGGAGGTGGCTTCACTAGGGGCAAGCCTTTTATGTATCACGGGTGGAGCGCCCCTGGTCCAAGAACTGTTCAGGAATACCATTCCAACCTGGCTGCTATCGTCAAGAAAAGAGAAACTTCACAAGGTGAGTGCTGTGTCCCGTATAGTTGAGGGGTACGCCATGGCATATCTGTTGATTTTGTCAGGGGCAATTTTATGGGGTGTCGAGGCGAAACCGGCATCATTGGCGTTTGCTAGAAGGTCCCGCATTGTTGGGGGTCATATGGACTTTTTGGCGGGGGTATTGGAGGGAAACATATCACTTGCTTGTGATCCTGCTACTTGGAAAGCTTATCTGTCTTGTTTAGTAGGCTTAATGGTGCGTTTCACTCCAGCATGGATTCAAGAAGTGAAGCTGGAGACGTTGAGGAAATTGGCCGGTGGATTGAGAGGATGGCATGAATGCGAGCTGGCTCTTTCTCTGCTTGAAAGAGGGGGGACTGCAGCCATAGGATCTGTTGCCGAATTAGTGAATGTAATTAATTAGTTCTTTGGGTATGTAGGATCTGTTTAATGTAAACAGAAGAGTTGTAAAAGCAATATAAATGGTCCTCTATGAGTACCATTACAAAATACTCTCGCCTTTCTGTTTCCATCTGTCAAGTGGTTGTCTTTAGCATGTAGTTTTGCTTCTTGTTTCTACGAGTGGCTAAAGTTTATAGCCATCCTAGAAAATCTTGAAGGGAGAAGCTGGGCCACCCAGGTCCCAGGGTCTTGAGGCTATTACTGGGCGAAAGATCCCGAAAGAAGGCAAAGAATGATTGATTTTAGGCTCAAAATTGATTGTTGAAAAAACGAAAGCTTCATGCATGGTTTGCTTGGCGCATTGGTTGTACTCATTATTCTTGTGAAAATAAAACATTGAAGGGGAAGGGTACAAGCAAGCATAATAATGATTGCCTCTTCTTAATGGATGCTTAATTTCATCTCAAGTATATCTCATGTTTAGCTGAGTTACTGAGTAAGCACGTTTGGTGTATTCCAATTAAAATAACGGGCATTGTCAGGAATACTAGAAGATGTAATGGAATGATTCGGTAACATCACATGAATAATGACCCATATTTTATTTTTTATTTTTTTACATGTCCGTACAAGAGAAGAAGAAATGAGATTCGAACTAATGACCTCCGTTTTATGAGGCATGATGAATATAATTCAATTTCAACCGAATTTTTTTAAATACCCTTGTAAAAGTAACATCAGAATAACATATTAGTAAATTCTAACGTGAATTTACTAAAGTGTGATATATATATATATATATATATATATAATGGAATGATTATCTTATTCATTCCTTTTCCTTTGGTAACATCATATGAACAATGACTATTTTTTTTTTTTTTTTTTTTTTGACATGTCCGCATAAAGGATGGGAGAAGGAAAATTCGAACTAGTGTCTTTCACTTTATAAAACATGGTAAATATAATTCAATTTCAACCAATTTTTTTAAAATACCTTTGTAGAAGTAACATTAGAATAACATAATAGTAAATTCTAACGTGCAAGTGTGAATATATATATATTTTTGCGGCATCAAAGTGTGAATATATATATATTTTTGCGGCATCAAAGTGTGGCTCTAGCAAAGTAGCAGCGGAGTGGCGGTGTAGTGAAGTGAGGAGTTTGAAATAATTTGAACCAGATTTAGCCATTAGGAATACGAAATAAAATAATATATGATATATCACCTCTACAATACAACAATTACCCTTTCAAAAAAAAAAAGTATATAAACAATTACCTCTCTCTGTCTCTCTCTCTTTCTCTCACGTTCAGAGACACTGCCTCGCCAGACTGGAGATAGAGATACCTTTCTCCTCTTTCGTAATCCCAAGCCCTCTGATTCTGAGAGAGGGAGTCTCGGGGCGCGAGCGCGCGTATGCGAGTTTGGCGATACTTACTCTGTGACTGCGAGGCTTTTGAATTTTGGAATTAGGGTTTTGGCGGACGGGAGTAGCATCCAAATTGGAGCTCCGTGTGAATTTCGAATTGGGTGTGATGCGGTAGTTTAATTGAATTGAAAAGGTGGGAGTACATGAAAATGGAAGGGAGGAGGTTATCGGCGCCGTGCTCGAATCGAAGGATATTGGCAAATAAGAAAAGGGTGAGGGCAGAGGGATTCGTAAACAGCGTCAAGAAACTTCAAAGGCGAGAGATTTCTTCCAGGCGCCATCGAGCTTTCACCATCACCAATGCCCAGGAGAGGTTCCGCAACATGCGCTTGATGGTCTCTTTCTCTTTTTCTCTTTCTTTTTATTTTATTTTTTGTCTTTCATATATTTTCCTTAGTAATTTCACCATTCAATTTATCAATGCCTGTCCTTCTCCTTCATATAAAACTTTGCTTGATCTATCCGACTTTGATCACTAGGATGCTTATGGTAGTTTTTCCCCCCCTTTTAAATTCGTTTACTTCTTTTGCATCAGGAGGAGTATGATACCCACGATCCCAAGGGGCACTGTTCCCCTGTATTGCCTTTTTTGATGAAGAGAACAAAAGTTATTGAGATAGTGGCCGCACGCGATATAGTCTTTGCTTTAGCACATTCGGGCGTGTGTGCCGCTTTTAGTAGGGGTACTACAATGCATAAATTCCTGTTTTTGTTAAATATGAATCATCCCTTTAATTATGGTCTTCGTTCATCTTTGAATTTTATTTCCCAGTGAAGAAAAATGATTGTATGTTCTTTTCTGCGTTGCTATTTCTGGATGCAGAGACAAACGAAAGGATATGTTTTTTGAATGTTAGTCCCGATGAAGTCATTCGAAGCTTGTTTTATAATAAGAACAATGACTCACTTATTACAGTGTCCGTTTATGCTTCAGACAATTTCAGCTCTTTGAAATGCAGATCCACAAGGATTGAGTGCGCAGATCTTTCTCTTATTATGTTCCTTTTTCATCTTCAACCCCCTTTTAACTTTTTTGTTGCATCTCTTCCTCTTGTTGATATTTACCCTTTTATGTGGTTAGATACATACGGAGGGGTAAGCCAGATGCTGGTTTTGCTCTTTTTGAGTCTGAGTCTCTAAAGTGGCCCGGGTTTGTAGAGTTTGATGATGTTAACGGAAAGGTGCTAACCTTCTCTGCACAAGATAGGTATCTTTCCAGAGTTCATACCGTTCTATGTTGTTATGGTCAAATGCATAATTGATTCTAACAGGCTTGACATAAATATTTTCAGTATATACAAGGTGTTTGACCTGAAAAACTATACTATGCTTTACTCCATATCGGATAAAAACGTACAAGAAATAAAGATCAGGTAATCTCTCCCTCCCCTTCCGAAACAGTTATGCTATGCGTAGTGTCTGTGAATTTATCTTTTACTGAATTCTTTGAATCAACAGCATGCCAAATTCCTTCTAAGTTCTCTGCCTTAGAATCACGCCCATAAACTTAACAACTATTTTATTTATATATTTATATTGATCTAACTTATGGCATTCTTAAATAACTACATTTGACTACTGATTTAGTAAAAGAACATAAATTTCCTACAAACTAGCCTCTTAAAGCAACATGTGTCCTTTAAGCTATTAAAATGTGAAAAGCACATGCTATTAAAAAAATATGTGCTTCTCATATTCTAAGGGATGCATGTCACTTTAAGAAGCTGGTTTGTATAAATTCTTACGAACCCGTTTGTAGGAAATTTATGTCCTTAGTGAATAATGTCTGATCTTGACTCTCATAATCTTCTTATATGATGGTGATATCCATTGGTCTTGGTGGCATTCCCATTAGGTCTAAGGTTCGATTTCCCTTGGGTGCAAACAATTCTTTGGGGCCAGTACCCGATCCATGTAGAAAGGATGCTTTGCAGGGTCCAAGGTTTACCCGATAGGAGTGGGTATACAAAGTGGTTTTGCCTTGAAGGGGTTCCTCTTCATTAAAAAAAAGTCTTAAAAATGAATAGATTATCATTTTTTGTGGTAATTGTCTTTGCTCTTTAATTTGAAATTGTTATAGATGGAGCTCTTAGGCTTTTGCTTTTGTTTGTACTGATGCATCCCTATGAACTAAGTGCATCATGTTTGGGACATTGTATGCAGGTGTATCTGTTTGTGTGAGTGTGTGTGTGGTAAGTGGTTGTTATTCACTCACCTGAACCAAACTAGTTACGAAGTATGGGTTCTTTATTCTGGTCTTCTACTCTTCTGCATCAAGTCTTTTATGTTTTCGTCTTAACCATTATTTCTACTTTGCTTGTACAGTCCAGGAATCATGTTATTGATTTTCGTCAGAGCTACCGGTCATGTTCCTCTCAAGATCCTATCAATAGAAGATGGCACAGTTCTCAAATCGTTCAATCATCTACTTCATCGAAACAAGAAGGTGGACTTCATTGAACAGTTCAATGAAAAGCTTCTTGTAAAGCAAGAAAATGAAAATCTTCAGATTCTTGATGTAAGTAATCATTGTCCTTTTGCGCATTATCTTGCAGCCTCTGGTTATTCTAGCTTCTTTTAAATGTCATTGCCTTGATTGTAGGTTCGAAATGCTGAGCTGATGGAAGTTAGCAAGACTGAGTTCATGACTCCATCCGCATTTATCTTTCTGTATGAGAATCAGTTGTTCCTGACATTCAGAAATCGAACCGTTGCTGTTTGGAACTTTCGTGGGGAGCTTGTGACTTCATTTGAGGATCACCTTTTATGGCATCCAGACTGCAACACAAATAATATTTATATTACAAGTGATCAGGATCTTATTATATCTTACTGCAAGGCTGAATCTGACGATCATTGGATGGAAGGAAATGGTAATTCTCTAAATGTCCTATGTTTCATGGCTAGAGCTGATAAAGGGTCACTCTGGCTTAGTTGAACCTACCCTTGTGTGCTATAGAACTTCTTTTGGAAGCAAATCTTCTATAGTGGATGCCTTTAGGGTTGGTTGGCCCCTAGAATGGTTGGTTTTACTTTTGAAGAGTTCTTCAAAAAGTTTCCACTTGGTTACCAAAATCTTTGTGATGTTTGATTTTATGCTTTCTTCGATTATGATATTGACAACTGTGGTAATTGACTTAACGATTGATTTGGCAATCTTGTGTTTAACAACTTGGAGTCTAAATTAGAATTTTCACAGCTAAATTTGAGTCAAGAGTTATTTGTCTGCCACTATGGCCTGTTGCCGTCCATTGCGTGTCATGTAATTTTGCTGTTGGTTTAGATTTATTAGAATTAAAGTGGAGGACAAAGCAGAACATTGGTTTTTTGTGATATTTGTAGCAAGGGCATTAGTAATGTAGCATTTTTAGATATTCCAAGTATCTGCCAGGTTGTGAATTTTTTATAGAACTTCATAATTTCTGAGATGAGAACAATGGTGAGCAGTTTTTTTCCGTTTCTGTATTTGTCTCCTCATCAGAACATGGAGATAGCATCAGAATGGTCAGTTTATCACTATTTGTTGCTTGACTTGAGGTTATGATTTCATGAGGAGAATATGTTAGGTGGGTGGAGTCATACTGTTGTCTCACTGTTTGCTCTTTGAAGCAGCTGGGTCTATCAATATCAGCAATATCTTGACTGGGAAATGCCTAGCTAAAATAAATGCTACCAGCGGCCGGCCCAAGGTTGATCAAAGCAGCAGCAGTGCTTGCAGTTCAAAGCAGCAGGATCACTCCAGGGTGAGAAGCACAGTTGCAGAGGCTTTGGAAGACATTACTGCCCTTTTCTATGACGAAGAACGGAATGAGATATATACTGGTAACAGGCATGGTCTGGTTCATGTGTGGTCTAACTGAAAATCTGCAGCCAGTGGATTGGTTTTCATTTTGACTAGCCATGTCGCGTATATTGACTGGATAACTTGAGTGCACTCTTATCGTTTTCCATGAGGCTTTCAAAAGTGATTTTGCATTGTATCATTTGATTATCTGTGCAGTTCTTATGTACTAGTAGTTTTGTAGGTCTGCATTTGGGGAATGTATACTACCTGATTGAGATGCAGCAATGACAAGTTTGTCCAAGCATTAGAAATCTAGCAATTTCAGTGCAAATCTTTTACATTTTTATTTTCTTCAACTCTTAGTGGGAATTTCTTTACTTAACTATTGCAGAGAAGATCGGTAAATTAACTGAGGAATAGTTGAGTAACGCTATGCACCACACTTTTTATCTTATTTTTAATTTTTATTTAGATGGCAGGGTGTAATAACCTTTGGATCATGAGTAATGCTAGAAGTGACATTTTTATTTTACAATTATTTCACAATGTTGACGTGACAGTTTTAACCGACCTTTAGATTAGAAATTATACTCACAATTATTACAATTTCAATATAGGATAAATATACAAATGTGATATATAGCATTACGGATGACGAATCAAAAAGGAAGAATGGCATTGTAAGAAAGTGTGTAAACTTTTGTTATGGCAATATAATTGGACAATTTTATCTTCACTACAATTTAAGAAAGAAAATGAAGTGCATGAGCAGATAAAAGGAAATAGCATAAATTAATGAAGAGTTATATATACAAGGTCGTCTTATTGCCCTCCTCGGTCACATGAATAATCTGCAGGATTGCAACTGCAGAAAACGAATCATTACAAACAAATATAAAGTCCCTCTTAAATATCACAGCCGAGTCTTGATTGGCATTTCCTCCTCTCTTTCTCAAATGCTTTGTAGTCGGAGTTACTATTCCAGTTGTGCTGTTCTCCCTTTCCAGGGTTTAAGAATCTGAAAGGAACAGAGCAAGCTTGCGTCCACGCTCATTAGGGCACCTGCATTATTAAATTCTCCGCAATAGTTTGGTGCCGAGAATATGGTAACTAGCTGCCTGTCTGCAAAGAATTCGTAACCGTCTTCAACTACCTGCCATACATTTTCCATTCGTCAGCCGGAGTTGTGAAATGGTGTGAACCTGGGAATGAAAAAAAAGAAAAAAGAAAAAAGAGAGAGGACCTGGTGAGCACGGCATATGAGATCAAGATCATGTTTCTTCAAGAATTCAGCCACCTTGTCTGCTCCAAAGGTGTAGGAAACACCCCTATCATTCTCACCCCACCCTTTGATGTCTCTGTCAGGATCCGCCCATAGGAGGTCGCACAATAGGCCCTGGTCCGGCACATCCACCGGCCTTTCTATAGCTCTGATCTGATCCAAGCTCTGCATTTCGGGTGAAAGCCCACCATGCATGCACAGGATTTTGTCATCGATGACTGCAGCTACTGGCAAACAGTTGAAACATTCAGTGAACAACTTCCAGAGACGGACACTGAAGCGGCGCTTGCACTCATCATAGAATCCATAAATTCTGTTGATAGATGCACATTCATGGTTCCCTCGGAGAAGAAAAAAGTTATCCGGAAACTTGATCTTGTAAGCAAGCAGAAGGCATATAGTCTCTATACTCTGTTTTCCTCTGTCGACGTAGTCCCCAAGGAATAGATAGTTCGAATCTGGTGGAAAACCCCCATACTCGAACAGCCGCAAGAGGTCTGGATATTGACCGTGTATGTCACCTGCACACATAAAACAACCCAGCTTACCATTCTTCACGTACAATGATATAATAATACCTTCTCATTTCTTCCCGAGATTAAATCACTAATTATCTCAAAAGCAAAATTATCAACTTATTTAATTATTTGATTAGAATTCTAACATTTGTCATGTCTAGGTTCAAACCCCCGCTCCCTCAATAAGTATTGAAATGATAGGTGAACGATGAATAAATGGTTCGATGGACTTTCTAATTGACTTCTAGTCTTTAGAATATTAGGAGCCTTAGAATCCTTCACGTATAAGTTATTTGTTTAAAACAATGTTGTCACCATCCTCCTAATGTACATGAATCAAATAATCAACTCCTGTTACAGAATAAATTAAGCTTCACGTCAGCATCGGTGTCCCCATTTGATGGAGGTCTTCGACAGAGAACAAATGCAATTCCAAAGGAGAAAGAAAATAATAGAACGTTTGAGATTTTGATTTGTTTCATAAGAAAAGGGTTAATAGGATTTTTGATATGAACCAAAAATAAAGAAAGAAAAATACCACAAACGTTAACAGGAGCCTCTAATTCAAGGAGAATAGGCTGGCTGAGGAAGACGTCTTTGGCACTGACACAAAGTTTGCGGATTTCGGACTCTGCGAGCTGAATCCGTTTGCCTCTGTTCCTCCTTCCTTCTAACAGCCTCTCTATCAGCCCATCCAATCCTTCCATCCTACCCACTTATCACCACCCTCCTTATCTCCCCTACGACCTTTCTTTACCTTTTTTTTTTTTTTGGTTTTCAGTCGAATCGTATATTCTAGTAAAACATGTTACGATATCTGAATCAAAACGATAACAGAAGAAAGAAACACCAGACAGAGAGAAACAAAAATAATTAAGATAATAATCTTAACATCTGTCGCCAGAGAGAGAGAAGACTCAGAAGAGAGAGCGAGAGAGAGAGAGAGTTTTGGCAAAAGAATCGGGTTAGTTAAGATAGATACGGGTTTGGGATTTACATGGTGGAGGGGGGATGTTGATTGCCGTTAAGCGTTATATCTTGATTGGCTGTCATGGTATGAGGTTTTGCATTTTGCCAACGATTGTGGAGGAAGAAGAATCGGCACTCCTCCCTTTCCGCGATTTCCATGGCCTATTATTCCACCCAATCAGTTTTTTCTTATAAATATATATATATATATATTATGTGAAATTCATGATAAAAACCAATCAATGGATTTCATCATCGCTCCTCAAGTAAGTAAGATCAGCCATTGATGCCAGCCAAGCACACTGATACACACTGTAAATCAAGCAACACTTTAGCAAAATATTTTAATGGATAGAGCTTCTAGAAAATATGTTTGCCCATGTTGTGCTACCAATGCGAGCAACAACTTCGAAATAATTCCCTACAAAACTCAAGCAAGTCTCACTTCTCTGCTCCGACTATCTCAAAATTTGCCCTTAATCGCCCTGAACATTTGCTAATATTTTATCCACCCATGGTATTTCGATTTGGTTAGACTATACATCATGTCAAATAATAGAAATGCCATCAGAATCGCAATCTTCAAGAAATCCAACCCTGCCAATCTTGTGGCTCAAATTAATCGATTCTCAGGGTTTCGGTTTTACTCGTTAATATTACTCAAAAAAGAAATAAGACTAGTTACAAGGAAAAACTGTAAGATAAAGACATACAAGTTGCTAATCACCAAGATGATGACAACTGACTTCACCAAGCATCAAATGAACAAAGTCAGGTCTTCACCTTAACCACAGTTAAGTTCGTTCCACTTCCAAGCAAATACTATATAAAACCAGAAGAAAGATACACGTTGGGATTATCACCAACTTCAGAATTGAGACTTGTCCAGGCCATCAAAATAGGGATGATCAAGCGCTGCTTTGGCTGAGATTCTGTCTGCTGGGTCATATTTAAGCATTTTCTGCATGTCCAAACACAAAATACGTTAATCACAAGACACACACACACACACACACACACACACATATATATATATGAGTAATCAGTATAATGAATTGTAGAATATCGTTTGATTTCTTGATATAAGTTGAAACTCAAAGGCATGGATATAGGTAGTGAATGCCCGAGAGCAGGATCAAAAATATTAATGGTATACACATTTTCACATATAAATTAAGTTGCAAATGATGTAGGTGCGTACCGTAAGGAGGTCAATGCCGTCGGGCCCCAAAGAAGGAACGGCACGCGCCAGGTTTTGAGGCTCCCACTGTGGATAGACATGCCAATCCCGCAGAGAAGAAACTCCAGGCCACTGGCTCTCGGTGGGAGTACCGAGCAACCTGAAAATATGAAGCAACTGCTGGAACTCAGAGTCTCCGGGAAAGAGGGCCTGGCGTCTGACCATCTCGGCGAAGATGCAACCGACGGACCAGATGTCGACCCCGGTGGAGTAATGCGTGGATCCGAGCAGAACCTCGGGAGCCCTGTACCAGAGAGTGACGATCTCGTGGGTGTAACTCTTCAGAGGAACAGTGAAGGCGCGGCCGAGGCCCAGATCGGCGATCTTGAGGATCCCCCTGTCCTTGTCGACCAGAAGATTCTGGGGCTTGAGATCGCGGTGGAGAACGCCGTGGGAGTGGCAGTGGGCGACGCCCTTGCATAGCTGGTAGAGGAAGCTCTGGACGAGCGCGGGGGGCAGGGGCCTTGGATTGGCGCCCTTTCGGTGGGAATCGATGAACTTCTTCAGATCGGTTTCCAGGTACTCGAAGACGAGGTAGAGGAGTGGCTTGCCGTGCTTGTTCACACAGTGCTCTACGCAGAGGAGGCGGACCACGTAGAGTGACTGGGAGAGCATCTGGAGGAGGGAGACCTCTCGGAGAGCGGTCGGAGGGACGCCCTCCTCGTCCATCTCCAGCCGTGTCTTCTTCAGGGCCACCACCTCTCCGCTCTCCTTGTCCTTCGCCTTGTAAACCTTCCCGTAGGTGCCTTCGCCGACCTTCTCCAGCTTCTCGTACTTTTCCATTCTCTCGATCTCGATCTCGATTCTCGATTCTCTCCCTCCCTCAGTACAAACCCTAAGAACGATCACCAATCCAAGTTTCAAATTTCTTTAAAGGAGGGAGGGGAGGGTGTGGGGGGGGGGGGGTGGAGCGCTACGCCGCTACCCACGTGGCACGTGTTGCTGTCCCTTCCTTTGAATTTTGAATTCAAATTGGAGCGGAAAGCGCCACTTTTCCAACGTTCCTCACACCGTTACCAACCAACCCACACAACACATCACAATAAGATAGAAAGAACGTTAGTATTCTCAAGAATTTTTTTTTTTAATTTTCTTTTATCGAATACATTTCTTCAAAGTTTCATTATTGAATTAAAATTTAATAATTGAGATTTTACGACCATTACTTTGAACTTCAATGACTGAGATTTGAAGGAACCTACTCACTAAAGTACTCACTTGCCAAAAAACCTTTCTAAGATATTCTATAAAGTAATTTTTTTTTGTCAAACATGGATAAATATGACAACTATTGAAAGGATAAATGTTAGAATTGTAAAAAATATGATAGCTGCTAAATTCTTTGTTATTAAAAATTAATCATATTTGATGTTAGGTTTTATACTTTTATATTGGCAAATTAGTTTGGGTGCAAATCCAAGTTAAGTTGTCAAGTTAGTTTTAATTGGAGCATGATTTGATTTCCACAGGTATACACAAACAAAATTCGTAGATAGCTCAAGTATCATCATCATATATATGCGGCAAACAATCCAATCTGAAATGCATGGGGCAGGGGTGCATGAGTGGTGCAGACGGATGAATTGCAGTAGACCTAACCTCTAATAACCCAAACAAGAGATAAAAAAAAAAATAATCTAAAGAAAAAGAAAAGGAAATAACAAATTGGAGATAAGGGTTTGGAATCTGGGGTGGAGAGTTTGTTGTTTGTTGGATACCTATTAGAGAATCAGATACAATGGAAAATATATGCCAGTTTACTATTTGGAAGTCACATCTGTCTGATCATCAGAATCGTCGCTTCATCAGATTGCATGAGGCAGCCATGCAAAGAAGCCACAGGCAATAACAGCGTGAATGTAAACTTCAACAGACGAAAATCCAAGCAAGCTAGTCCCAAGTGCAAAATATTGAAGCATACATATGCTAATAGATCAAGTCTATCAAGATTACACTTGAAAACGATCAAATCTAAAACAGGTGTCTGAAACAGCCGCATCATGACGACAATCATGATTGAAAATTTTGAAACAAAAATTCCTTTTTAACTATCATCCTGTTCTGTCAACCTCCACAGACAGCAATCAAAAAGTTGATTCAAAATACCAAAGCCACCATAATGGTGACATAAATAAGAAAATTTTAACTTATTTATCAAGATTGCGTGCTTGTGCCCCACGGCCTCTGAATTTGATGAAGGTCGGCTCATTTAATTGGGGCATTAAAGAGCTCATTCTCTATGCTGTCCTAGTTATCAACGACTTCAATGAGGGTTGGCTCATAGTCACTAGGAGCCTCAAACCCATGGAGATTCATCACAGTTGCAGCAACATTGGCAAGCCCACCATTAGGAAGATCCTTGCGGAACCTGACACCAGGTGCCAATCCAGGACCTCCAATTGCAATTGGAACCTAAATAAAGAAACAATCCAAACAATGTTTTTAGAACTAGAGAATTAACAGACCTCCATATATACTAACATGAGTAGCAAAGCTGACTCAATGGAACAATAACAATTCTAAAATCCTGGGGACGGCGTGTGCAAGCTGTAGAGTTCACAGAAAAGAGTATAATTTAGTATAATTTCTGGTGCCGTTCAAAGAAACAAAAAAGCGTTGGCCACTCATGAAATCCCAAGCTATTGAAATTTACACAATATATCTAAGGAAAATGCTAGCATTCCTCTATATCTAAACTTGCAAAATTGGCTTATAGTTATAGAGGCAGATGTCCTTCCACTAACACCCCAAGTAACAAAAAGCAGTCTTCTTTGCAAATTAATTGCGCCAAAACAATACATTTAATCCACTTCAGTCTCCCATATGATTGCTTAAGAAGAGTTCAATGAACTTACTGGTTCGAGGGTGTGAGAAGTGAGTATTTGAAGTTTGCCATTCTTGTCGAGAAGAGGTTGCCCAGACTTGTTCCTCTTCACCATGTCCTCAGCATTCCCGTGATCTGCAGTAACAACATAAATTCCACCCACTTGTTCTATTGCATCAAGGATAATCTGCAATTTGACAGTTTCTCCAGTCAGCTAACATGCAGGCTTTTCTTTTAATAGATAAAGACGAGAAAACAAATAAAGGGTGAAAAGACATAATTAAAGCTCCTCTCCCTGTCTCATATAATTTTATTCCTTTGGCTCATTGGTTGGAAATTATGTTGTTACATATCATTTTATTCCTTTGGCTCATTTGATCTAGAGCTCATTAGTTGCTATAAAGTTTCATATTCTAACATTTCTTTGTTTCCTTGTTAAAGTAAACACTTAATTCCTATTTATCAAAAAAACAAAAAAACGTGAGCACTTAATTCCTTTAAAAAAAAAAAAAAAACGTGAACACTCGATTCCTATCCCCTTAACCCTTTGACCAAATCTGATGAGGAAAAAAAAAATTAAATTAAAAAACAAAAAGGTTTCATACTGATCCAATTTGCACAAACTGAAATAAAAGGTTTAGAATTTACTCTTATAGGTTTCCAACGCCACAGACCACCAAAATAACAAAGTCTGAAGTTAAAAACAGATAGAAAAACCTTCTTACCTTGACAGCCTCATCAGCGACCTTGCAAGCCACAACCGTGGCCTCAATATCACCTGTATGCCCCACCATGTCACCATTTGGCAGGTTAACACGCACCTAGACAGACAAGTTCAATGACATGTCAACATTTGTTTGACATGAAACCATGTTCCACAAACATCACATGATTAGTCAATGAATTACCTGGTCAAATTTTCCACCAAGTATAGCATCTCTCGTTTTCTCGGCAATCTCCAATGCCTTCATCTTTGGCTGGACGTTGAATGTAATTCCACTATCACTTGGAATTTCCACGTATTCCTCCAGTTCTGGATTGAAATATCCAGAGCGGTTTCCATTCCAGAAGAAGGTTACATGACCAAATTTGACAGTCTCACTGTTGATGAAAGAGAGAGAGAGAGAAAGCATCATATATATGGGTAACCTATAATCAAGAAAATTGAGTACTTGGAGTAAAATTATCAAACACCAAATATGGGATGCAGTGTCAAGTGAAACTGCATCTTAAAAGATCATCTACAAACGAGCTAAAATTTAAGGCATGTGAAAAAACGAACTGCAAGCAGTCCTTCAAAAGAAATTGCTGCATTCGTCAAGGAAGATACAAGTAAGCCACAACAATATTTTTCTGGCATTCTGGAGAAGCAAGATAAAAGAATGACATATTGCTCTCCACTTCCCATAACAGAATTTCCCTTGCCCAAATAAGGCAGAATCTCTCCTTTTCAAATGGCCAGCTCCGACTAAGCTAAGGGATGAAAAAATTCCTAACACATTTTATAATACTCAACATGTTCAAATCAAAAACAGAAAGAACAAAAAGAAATGTACCCACAGAGGAGACTGCACTTCAAGAGCAGAATTCATGGTCAGAAAAACACTAATATGCCACAAAATGTAACAAGGAGAAGGCATATGAAGAGAGTGACAACTAACCTGCAAGCAAAAGTACGGACACCATTGTGCACTAGATATTCACCAGACGTTCTCTCTATCTCTGGAGGAGAAACTAGGTAATGGCTCGGGAGCTTCAACTCGCCATCATATTGAAGCATACCAGCATAACGGATTTTAGGGAATCGAACTCGATCAAACTTGTCAAAATCTTCATATTCAAGTGCCTTAGCAATCATAACCATACGATCTGCTCGGAAGTTGATTGTAACCACAGCATCACCATCAACTATAGGACCAACAGGCTTCTCATTCTCATCAACAATAACAAATGGAGGCAAGTACTGGTCATTAACCTTTAGCTCCTCCCTCAGTTTCTTGACAGCTTCAATAGCATTTCTAAATTTGTAAGGGGCTTCACCAAGAACTTGGGCATCCCATCCTCGTTTGACAACATCCCAGTCATTCTGCAACAGACCCATTTATTCTTATTTATTGTCAAGTTCCAATAATCAGTAATAAACATGATAGATTCAGATAGTTAAAAAGACAAAAAAAAAATACAAACTGGCATCCTCAATGATAATCATGGAAACCATTCATAGGTAGCAGCTTGCATCCTTGTTCTAATTTCTAGGGGCATGGTAGCCATCACCTTCATCATCCCTTTTAAGGTCAACTTGGCACTATAGTAATCTATTCAGGTGATTTTCATGACTGGGCAAAGATCCAGAGTACTATATGCAACTATGTATTAGGTACACATCAGTAATAATGCAAGTTGACTAGACTAACTAGCAACTTCTTATATTTGGCCAAACTACCCAGTGATGAATGGACCATTTGAATTATATGCTGATGTTCACTAAATATCTTAAGAAACAAGAACAAGCACAAGATAAACGACAAAAAGAAAATATAAAATGATAACAATAACGGGACACGTGTCTATGCTATTTCATACCTCATAACGATCCATTGTGACATACATGCGACCACCACCAGATGCAATCTGTACATCAACACCCTTCTCACGTAGTTTTGCAATGTCATTCTCAAGAATTTCAAGAAATCCTATACTCGAACCATCCAAAACATCACGACCATCGGTAAGAATATGAACACGGATTCTTTTAGCACCACGCTCACTAGCTCCTTTAAGCAATAACTGCACAGGGAAAATACAAATAGGAAAAAAAAAGATTGAAGGTCAACCAGCGTACAAATCGATTAAAAAAAATGAGACTTCAACTATAAAACCTACCTGCAACTGATCAAGCCTGGAGTGGACTCCACCATCACTCAATAAGCCAATGAGATGCAATGTGCCATTTTTAAAACATTCCTTTATGTACTTAAAACCTTCTCCTTCATAAATTTTTCCAGAGGCAAGAGCAAGGTCAACAAGCTTTGCACTGTATTCAGCAAAAAAAATGGTATTTCAGCATTCAGACCACAAAAGAAACTAAAAATCTTTGTCCAATACACAATTGAGCACACGCACACATGCGTATATATTCATATGTATGAACATATACACAAAGAAGCCAAAAGTGTGATCCAGCAACCAGAACATGTGAAGTTTGACCCAAGGAGTCCCAAGCTTATTTAGTGAATACCATCACTAAGCACACAGCAGTTTAAAAGTACAAAAGTTTTAACCTAACCAATAACTCTTGATACGTCCATTGCTTCATATAAAAAATTATTAAGGACTAATTTAATTGTTCAATAAATGGATATCCAATAATAATCAAACTCAGCATTTTACAGCCCAGAGTATAATAAGTCACTGCCATGTTCGTTTCGACGAAACCACAGTTCAAGTCAACACCTCAAATACTGCATCCAGCTATTAAGTCACGAGTTCCATATGGGTTTTCATGGATATTGGAAAACAATGAAACCCACAATCACTGGTCCAAAAGATAAACAACTTATGGACTGGTTATGGTACAACCAATACCCAGGAAGTTATTTAGTTGCTTTATATAATAGTATCCAACAGAAAATGGTAAACCTCCACTATGGACCTACTAAGTAAGGAAATACAGAAAACAGGTTATGTTTAAAATGGCTATAATACAGCAAAAACCATGAAAAAATTTTGCATGGGTTGCAATTGAACATAACACAAGCATTTTTTTTTTTTATAACTAGTGGAAATTTTATAAAAAAGGGTAAGGCATCCCTAAGTATATAATTGAATAGCTAGAATTATGTGCATGTCAATACTCCTTTGAGATAGTTTGTTATGTCCACCAATGCAATGCATCAGTGCAATTCAGACAACAAAAATAAGAGGATCCACAGATCATTGAATGAATAGTTTTTTTCTCAAATTATGATACCATTGGCTCCTCTAAACGATTGCAAATGGTATCAGACATTTGCGTAGAGATTGCCCACAGAAAAAGAGAGTGAGAGAGAGAGAAGAAAAAAGAATAGGGGTGGGGGGTGGGGGTTAGACAAAGCTTTACCCTTGGGCAAATATGCGACCAGCCCCAAGTGCATTGTGACCAACTTCACTGTTGCCCATGTCATCCTCTGTTGGAAGGCCTACGGCCTTTCCATGAGCTCTAACCAACCTCCACTTCTCAGGAGCACCCTAACAAGATCAAAAGAAAACAGATTTCTTAGTTAAAAGTTGATAAGATGAATCTTGGCTTCGAATACATATATAACATATATAAAGAAGAGAACGCAGAGAACCAGTCGGTAAGCACGTAAGAGTACCCCTAAAAATCGAGAACAAAAATTCCTGAGCCGCAAAATCAAAAGTTCAAAGCAACATAACTAGAAATACAATTAAAGGAAAACAAGCTGGTAGAGCGGAGGAGAAAACCACATGGATCTCATGTTGAGACAAAATCAAGAAGCAATGAATGCATCGGCGAGATCATTAGGCCATGGATCCGATGGCAAATGAAAGTAAAGTAGTTCACTAGTACCTGTTTGAGGGAATCCATGGTGGGTGTATCGGCCACATGGATGCAGTTGTACTGATCGGGCTTGGCCTCGCCCCAGCCGTCCAAAACAACCACGGCCACGGTCTTACCCTTTGGAAGCTTTGGGTGTTCCGGCAATTTCCACGAGATTCCTGAGGTCCCCATGTTCACAAACTAATACACAAACGCCCTACTCGGTCAGATCAAAAAATCAATCTATTAAAACCATCAAAATATCCAAATCAAGATCAACCAATCACAGTCGCACAATAACACTACTACCAGTGATAATACAACATATTCGACAACGGATCGACCGAAAATACTACCATCAGAGAAACGCAAACTTACCTCCGTACGATTACGACTCACTGGAATATACAAAACAGAGAAGAAGCTTTGAGAAAAATAACAGAGGAGATGAGCAGTAGACACAATATATATATACTTGCAAAAAAAAAAAACACTTCCCATAGAAAGGCATGTCTAACGCCGTCGGTTTCAACCATCTAGGGTACACTTGCGTGGGGACAAAGCCCAATCCAGTGCTCTCGCTCCTACACTAGTAGATATTCAACCAATAAAACCACCGCGTTACGTCATTAAATATTCGCGGTCCCTACAGAACATTGTAGCGCCAAAGTTCCTAGACCGTCGACTGATTGAGATTGTCTCATACTTGGCGGTCTTACGCTCGCTTGGGCACTTTAAGAGGAGTCCTGCTATGCGGCTGCCAAACGTAGGATATATATTAAAAAAATAATAATTTTTTTTTTAAATTAAATTTTTAAGAATTAATATTTAATTTTTGATGTCTCCAAATTTTTTTTATTCAAAACTAAAAATTATGGATTAAAAGTTAACCATTTAAAAATGGTATCATCTAAAATGATTTTAATTATCTTAAATTTAATATTAATATTTTAAATTTGATACTAATATCTCAATTTTAAATTTTTCTTATAACATTTCTTTTCTTAAAACTGACACTTGGCTGCCTCAAGTTGGCATCAGGAAAGATCAACTCCTTTAAGAGCGTCACAGGCCAATGCACGTGATATTTCTAGAAAAAAGTATATACTGTTGGATTAATTGACTGCCCAAAACGAATATTACCAGATATTCTTTCCTTTCCTTTCCATTGTTTTCCTACTTTTTACTGCCAAACAAGGCATTAAATTGTTGGATTTTTTTTTTTTTTTTGACTAATTACTGTGAACCTCTTAACTTTTAGTGTTATAATTAATATACCAAATTATTTATATCTGACGAGGTGTCCGTGTCTCCATGATATGGTAAAATTATTTATATCTGTTTCTCAATTCAGGGTGCCACCCCAATATTGTAATTGGTACATACCATTGAGAAGAACAATAATCAATGAAAGAGTCCAATGAGGGCCATGAGGCATATTCCAAATATTCGACCCTCGAACCATCTTCTTCATGCCAAACACGGCCTTGTTGACGTGAGAACCGTTTTGTTTAGTTGAAGGTCAAGCTTGGTGTTAGGTGAAACCAACCGTCATCTTCTCCATTCTACTTACTTAATTTTCCTCTACTTCTTCGTTTTGTTTAGTTGAAGGTCAAGCTTGGTGTTAGGTGAAAAAAAATTTTAAAAAGGTTCAATAAAACTTTACCTTTGCAAAGATCGTGAAGGTAAGGGAAAATAATAAGAAGTTATATATATNTGTTATATATATAATGAAAAGTTAGTATGATCACAGTCACATGTTTAAGACTTTTAAGTAAAATAGGTAATAGAGTCATCAATATATTGATGACTCTATTAATGACTCTATTACCTATTTTACTTAAAAGTCTTAAACATGTGACTGTGATCATACTAACTTTTCATTATATATATAACAGAGACGTCTCATTTCTTAGTAAGTGTGGGAAAATTCACATACTTGCACAAGCATTGCATCATACATAAATAATATGAAGTGCTAGCTCAATTACATCTATATATATATAATATATATATATAGCGCTTATTGATAAACTTAAGCAAGAGAGAGAAGTCAACTTCTTGGATGAACATAAACAAAAGGAAATGATCGAGCTACTACTTGGCTGCATTATGCATATATATCGCCTGCATTAATGCAGCTATTTAGTAATATTAGTTAAGAGATAAGTCTTCAAGCAGAAGACTCCTAATAGCCTCATCATTAGTTTCGTCCATTAAAGCATGCTCGAGGAAAGTTTATATCGCTGAGAATCTAGGCCGACAGGCCCACACGGCCTGCACAATAAGGCCTAAGATTAACCCATTAGCTCAGTTTCATCGGCCGCGATAGACCCACACGGCCTGCACCCTAAGGCCTAAGCCGATTTATCATTGTCTCTTATTTTCTTCTTAATCATATGCCAAGGCGTTCTTAATTCTAGTTTATAACGGAATGGAGTATTACAATATAGAGAGATGAGAGGTTAGGGTGGGGTAAAGAAATGACAAATGAGAGGCGGATGAGGGTGGTAATGGAGGAGGAGGCGAGTGGTTTCCTTTGTTGGGCTAGCTGGGGGTTTCTCCGGTTTTCGGTTTTTTGGTTCCGGTTCTGATTTTTCGATAATTTTTTACACCCCTAATTATGAGTGGTTAAACCCATTAGGATTTTTTTTACCGTTTATAATTGTTTTACAAATTGGTCTTTAAATCATGTTCACGAGCTTTAGAAGAAGAAAAAACGTTGCTTATAATTTTTGTTCATTAAATATTTTTTCATGACCTTGAGAAAATCAACCGACCCTCATGTCTATAAATTGAGCTATCAAAAGCTAGAGCATTTGTTTTAATCATTTTTTTACTCCAATATCTCTTCCAGTGTGTTGTCATTTGTTAATCATTGTTATTGAAAATGTGTCATTAACAAAGGTAGACGCTATAGTCTAATCCTTGTTAATTGCGTGTCAAATAATCCGATCGTACTGAGTTATATATTCCGAGAGGCACTGATTAATTTTAAAGACAACGTTTTTACGTTATTCTATAGCACATTATGAGATACTTTTATACTTTACTTTTCATCTATTATATTTTATTTATTTTATTATTAATTTTTAAATTATAATTATTTTATATCAATAAATATTTGTACTCCATTCAAAATTATTTCCAACAAAATTTGATGCTATTCGGGCTTTATATTTTCTTTGGTTACCATTTTTCTGTCCACAAAAAACACTCAGAAAAAGGAAAAAGTGTCCTCTGCTTTAGTGCACGTAGGATTCACCATCACACCTCTTAGGTCAGGTGCGGACAATATTATTTTAACGTTTTCTTATTTTATTTTATAAATTTAATAAATCGATTAAATTTGTAAACTCTATGCAAATTCAACAAAGAATTCACCTATTTACTATAAAAATAATTAAAAAATAAAATAAATTCTATCATCTCTTCTATTTATCACTTTTTGTTTCCTCAACAATTATAGAATATATATATATATATTAGTCTAGAACTGGAACCCTTCATTTTTTTTTTGTTTGGTGGGGATATTGGCTGGAGAGGATCCAAATCCATTTCTGCATCGTTGCTCTAAGAAAATATAGGATGTAGAAAAGAAAAGAAAAAAAAATCTGCCATTTTTTGTTTTCCTGTTTTTGAAGAATTATATACATTATCCTCAGTTGGAGCCTGGTTTTTTATGTAAAAGGAAAAAACCAAGCATCCATCTTCTTACCAAAAAGGAAAAAAGGGGGGAAGTGGGGGGAGTGGAACAGAAAACCCAGACAGAAAAAGAGAAGGGTTGGGAATATATATATATCCATACCGAAAAAAAGAACCAAAAAAAAAAGAAAAAAAGACGAAAAAAAGGCGAAAAATGGCCCTGCCATAGTGCCATGAGCCGTGGCGGTCCGGCGGTAGCTGTACGTGGTAGTGCGGCCTGGTGTGTAGCTGACGAAGGGTGATCCGTTCGGTGGGTTCGATCCAACTGCTTGGGCGGTGGAATCTAATTAATGGGAAAGGCGTTTGGAAGATCCGAACATCTGGTCTAGAAGAATGACCAGTGCCATGGCGAGCGGTGCGTCGATTTCAGGCTGTACAACGAGGCGGAATACGTCGAGGCCGAAGGTCACTCCTCCCACCGACTCCTTCCTCTGGATCTCCGCCACCCGTCTACGCTTTTTGTTCAACACCGCGCAGCATCGTTGCGTGTAGGAACCCTCGATCTGATATAAAAGGTTCTTGCCGGTGGTGGATGATGATGAGCAAGTAATATTCCCACTTTCCTCATCGTTGTCGTTGTTACTGTTACTGCCTGAGCTGACGTGGGCCAAGCACTTTGTGTTGAGAATATTCACCTGCTTCCTCACGAAAAATCTGGGATTCACGGCCGTCTCACCATCGTACACCAGCCAGTTGTCCCCTAGGCTCAACCTCTGATCAATTAAGGTCATATATAATATATCAATATCATCCATCAGTTCTAATTAATCCAAATCCAATCGATTATATATAATTTATATTGTTCGGACATGCAGCAATAGATCGAGAGAGGGTAGCTAGGGACTAGGGAGATCACAATTCACATACCTTGCGCCGGATGGTGAGGAGAGGCTTGCCCCCAGCGTCCATGAGAACGATCTCACCCTTATGGCCAGCCAAGTAGTTATCCACTCTAAACACCAGATTCCCCTTGCAGTCGAATACCGTGAATCCGTTACAGTTCAACAGCAGAGACTTCTTCCACACCGTTAGGATTGCCGCGTCCCCGTTCCCGTTCCCGTTCCCGTTGGGGGAGCACGGAGTGGAATTGAGCCTCTCAGATACGTTGTTGGGGAAGACCTTTGTCATTACCGTAGTCGAAATGCTGAATGTATTCTCAATTCTGTAGAGACGCAGAGATCGAGTGTTTGAGATTTGAGAGAAAGAGCAGAGAAGGCAACTTAATTGCCAATGGAGTCCTCCGGATTTATTTATATATACACGGTAAGCTTTGGAATTTTGGGTCCGTCGGTTGGTGGCCCAAATCAGAAAAGGTTTCTTCAACAGACATCGATAAAAAGTTAAAAAAAAAATAGGCTAATGCGCAGCGCCACCCTCACATGATGTCACTTTTCCTTTCTTAAAAGAAATGTTTAGTGTTTTTTTTAGTGTTTTTTTAATTATTTTGTAATTTTTAAAATTATTAATAAATTAATAATTAATAATAATCTTAAATTTAACGATAGTAAAAAGATACCAAAAAAATGTTAGAAAAAAATTTAACATTTTCTTTTTTAAATTAAAAAAAATAAAAAATAAATGGGTGGAGGGTAATGGTGATGATGAAGTATGATAAAGAAATTGAATTAGTAAACTGAAAATCAATGATAAAAAGCCAACGTCACCCACCCCCTATCTTTACTTCCAAGGCCGATAAAAAACAATTGGCACCTAATAAAAATAAGTAGAATAATATCTTGTGGCTGAGGACCGTTTCGCGGTGGCCAAGGAGAAAGGATGCCCAGATATTTATTATATACGCCTTTTGGGGGCTGTTTTGATATTTTATTATTTTCTTCGTGTATTATAACTATCCTGATTGGCTTGGGCGGTTTGTGCGCCTCCCTCGCTCCATCTTCCCCCCAGGGTATCATATCAAAGTGTTGGATCTCTGACTTTCTTTCTTTTTTTTTGGCTTTATTTAGGGTTTAGATAACGTAAATTAAAAGGTTTCAATTAATAATATCTGCCATCATTACTAATTAGTTTGTTTTTCATTTCCATGAACAGATTAAGTTAAGCAAAATCAAGCTATTGTCAGTTCGCCACGTGTACTTCACTAGTTACAATTAATTAATATTAAGATGATGATAAGGACTAAGTATATCTATCTGTCAATGTATAAACTACGTGGGTTTTGATGATAGGTCTTCAACTCCAAATTTACACGCACAAAAAGAATCGCACAACCATATGAATCACAACTTTCCCAATGCACTTCCTATAATGATAATATATATATATATATATATATTTTTCCAAGTAAGAACAATGGGAGTGGGACAAACTCTCCATGGCCGCTAGTTAATTTTTGGAAAAATTACAGTTTGAATACTAAAGTTTTAATTTTTACATTTCACCCTCACAAAGTTTTTTTTTTAATGCGACCAATATTATCCCAAAATTTTCATATTGCCCTTAATTTTTTTTTTTTTATAAAACAAAAAAATTGGGGGTACAAAAATGAGCGGATGGGCAAAGGGGTGGCTATAGCTACCCTGATTTTTTAAAATTTTTTTTTTATAAAAAATAAAAAATTAAACAATTAGGAGCAATATGGAAAGTTTTGGATACAATTGGTCAAATTGCAAAAATTTGAAACTTTGAGGGGATAGATTGCAAAAATTGAAACTTTGGTGTGCGAATTAAAAAACATTGTCAACTTTGAGGGAGGGAGTAAACTGTAATTTTTGCTTAATTTTGTTTTTATCCTCTTTTTCTTCTTATGTTAACAACAACTATATAGATATGTTTGGATGATAAAACATCACATTCAAGCTGCTTAGTATTAGGAAAACAAAAAATTGAGGGGAAATTATCATTTTCTCCCATGAACTACTACGCGATTATTATTTCTCCCCATAAACTACCAACTTTACATTACACTCCCCATGAACTACCATTTTGTTATCAAAACCTCAATTCCGTTAGTCAAAGTCGTTAAGTCAGTGAATAGTACCTATGAACAGTGTTGTGAATAGTGCCGTCAATTGTGAACAGTATGGTTGACCGTTCGACTTAACGGCCTTGACTGACAGAATGTAGATTTTGGTAACAAAACAATAGTTTATGGGGAGTGTATTGTAAAGTTGATAATTCATAAAAAAAAAAAATGATAATCGCGTAGTTATCCATAGGAAAAATGATAATTACCCAAAAAAATTGAAGAGTATGATTGGGTTTCAATTACAATACGGAAGCCGGAAGAGGTGAGGTGGGGATCTAATACACGTCATTGTCGTTCATGGGGTGTCATTTGGATGGTGTCTTTGGGCGGCTGTGTCGGTAGGACCTTCTCCTCAATGCCACTGTGGACGGCGTGTAGATCAATATTTACAACCATTACCAAACACATAGAGTTGAAATATGTTATCAATAGATTAAGGTAAGATGGGAACGAAAATATAAAAGAAAATGGAGAGAGAAGGTGGAGGTCATTTTCATGTTGCAACTAGCGACGTGCACCATGAGTAGTGCATAGTGAAAGTGGTATTCCCATTCCCTACCTCACCTCCCACACCACACCACAGGGATCATACAAGAATATGATTCTATTCTCATTCACTTCCTAATCATCTATTTAAATCTCGAAAGTTTGATATTTGACAAAGAGTAAAGTCCAACTCGAATAACAGTCCAGTTTAAAGGTCTTTTTATGTCTCTCTTTTCCTGTCGATGGTGTACGTGCATGTATGAGCGGATGACAACCAAGCATCTCCTATTTATAAACTATGAGGGTGTTTGGCAACATACAACACATTTCCCCACAAATTGGAACACATCACTGTTCAGCAGATGTCAAGGTGCAGGAGGCGCATAACAGCTCAGTAGGTTTGAAATTTGTTTTATCATTTTTCACTTTTACCCCTTTACCTACAGTCACCATCCGTTCCCATTTGCGCGTGAGAGAAAATTATGGTCATTTGACAAAAAAGGATGACTTGACGCCCTATATTGGTCTAGCAGCAACGTATTGTATTCATAGAGAGAGGAACAATGCATTGTTAAGTTGGGGAGCGTGCTGTCATTTGACAAACAAGGCCTATAAAGTAATGCTAAAACAATGACTTTTACTACGTATATGACAAGATGACAACCATGCATCTTGTGCATAGATTACAGAATAATGTTAAAAGAAAGACTTTTATTGCATGAAGAGGGATCGGGAAACACGGGTTTTGAATTATTTTCATGAGGAGAGACTCTCCCCAATCCCCATTAATTCCTATTCACCGACTTTCTGCTGCTATGCTCTTGGTGGGGGAGGGGCTACGATTTGACCTGTCTAGAAGAAGCAACTAAAGATCCTCCCCCATTCAAACCCCTTGTGAGAGATAAATTGATGCTACATTCAATAAAGTCCAAGTGAGCAGCCCCACTTAGCGGATTCAGATTCTCAATCCCCCGTATGAACGGGCATGCCACCTCCTCTAATATTAGAAGAGGCGCCGCAATCACTCCGTTGGCTCCGCTGCTTGTCACACGTCTAAAACGTTCGTGGCAATGAGCACATGTAACTCGTAAGCATTCTAAGGACAAACCCGACTCCTTGACTTGGAAATGGAGTATTGGCCACCCGATTCCTTGACTTGGAAATGGAGTATTGGCCACCCGACACCCAAATGGACCCCACGTTGAAGCTGAATTAGCAAAAGTTGTCCAGCGTGTCAATATTGCCAACTTCGTCTAAAATATCTATCTTGGAGTTTCTGCGTCATATGTTCCGTGTGCGTTTAGAAGTTTGAAGCAACTTGAGATAAAGATCTTGATCATATCTGTTCTTCGACCCCAGTCACAAAGGAAAGGTTAATATTGCACGAAGGACTACGGTAAGAATTTAAGTCATTTGTCACAGCTGAAAACTTGGAAATCTTTTGAGATTCGAACACCCTGAAAAGACTTGAAGAAATTTGGGAAGCCCTAAACATTCAAAAGCCACGTTACTGGAGACATCTTTTCTAATGCCTGACTATGATATCTCAATTGGAACGTTCCACGTCTAAATATTAACAGGGCCCCTTCACATGCGCATGAGAAAGATGTATCATACACGCAATCAAGCCAACTGAGCTTTCATTACATCTTTTCTCCCTCTCAACTGACCTTCAACCAATGCTATATTCTCAAACCTTCAGGTTCCAAACAAGTGAAATGCATGAAGAAAGTGAATGCAGAAAAATGAGGCCCAACATAATTCTCAAGGGTAACGTTCCAAACTACAAAAAAAAATTGTACAACTGAGAAAACAATACCTAACCCATCCCATCCCTTTCCTCATCCATCCTCCTACATTTGAAGTTCCTTTGCATTAATAGCCATTATTGGCATTTGTTCAACCTATTCCTTAACTTATCTGTCATTACTAATCCACCATGTCAAAAACTTCTTTCTAGAGTTCATACAATGTAACGCTTCCATGATCATCCCTTTCCAGTTTCCAGACTCTCAATATGCCCCTCCTCCATTATCAACCAGACTCTCAATATAACACACCCCTTTCCAGATCATCAACTAAGTCCTAAGTTGAGCCCCAGTGTTCTTTTAACTGCCATCCATCAAAATGCCAATCAATCAATTATACCGTATTAACAATGATAAACCTTCCAACATGTAGATCTTAGAGAAGCTATGTGAGGGACTAGACATGGTATGAAGTCTATGGCAATGACTTTTACGATAAACAACGCATAAAATGCATGATTTAAGTCAATTACTTGGGTGAAACAGAATAACTTTTTTTTTTTTGATAAGTTTGGGTGAAACAGAAAAACTATTACAGATCAAGTGTGACAAGTGCCATTTGATATTTGCTAGGCATGCTGAAAACACTTCATGCTGACAAGCTTTTCAAAAGGAGTACCTAACTTTTGTTCTAGCCTTCCAGGCAAACTGTACAGCACTGAATGCTATCAGTTTCAGCAACAGCGATTCAAAGAATAAATGTAGTAAAAAACAAGTAATTACATATAGAGTGATAGGAAGATGATGAACATATGTGCAAACAATGAATATGGAGTAGTGATAGAGATCAGGCTGGCGTGAGTGAACAGTACTCACGCCAGCCTGATTTTAATATTTTTTAATGTTAAAATATTAAAAAAATAGTAATTACATAATATTTTAATATTAAAATCAGGGTGGCGTGAGTACTGTTCACTCACGCCAGCCTAATCTCTATCACCACTCATGAATCTGATGAGAACCAAAGGAGCAGGAAGCCAAATCCAAAGTACTTGGATTAGTGTCATCTGATAGGGCAGTGATAAGTGAAGTTGGAAATAAAGGATAAGGGGTAAAGGTCTGGTGGGTTAACTAGTTTGGGATTCTTATCAGTAGCATGGTGTCATTATCCTTAGAATTGTTAGTTGCAGCAGTTGCTCTATAAAAAAATAATAATAATAAATTTAAAAATTTTAAAAAAAAATCATTAGCGTAAGGAAAAACTCATTTGAGTCATTTGATCGAATACCTTGTATGCTGGTGAATTTTACCCTAAGTGGAGTACTCTTTCAATAAAATCACTTTCCATCATTACAAATTCCTCACAAAGCATCACTCAAACTCAAATCAAACCCTATGAACCTTGCTCTTAATCCAAGTTAGGAATAAGGACAGGATTGAAAAGCTAGAAGCTGACATGCAGGAACTTAATGAGGGGATGCATCCTACATAATTTAGGGGTGGGCAGAATATCCAATTGTCGCCTACCGATCGTCACCGAACAGCTACCGACCACCTACGAACTTCCAGTGGTCGGTAGTTGGAATAAAAAAAATTGTTTCTGCGTCGGTTAAGTTCGGTAGACAATAGAATTTTTATTTCATTGGTTAACTAAACCAACTTAACTAACCTTGGCCCACAATAGTTTTTTGTATCACTTGTTTAGCCCAAAAAACAACCATTTTGGCCCACAGAAATAGTCTTAGCCCAATATAAAAAGCTCACGACTAACTGACTTAAAACATTTAACTGACTTCACTAAGTTAACTGACTTAACCGAAATGGTCTAAATTTAATCTTGTCGATACGAAGTCGGTTAATTAAACGACTTAACCGACTTTTTTGATTTAGTGGGTGAAAATACCTCTACCGTCACCAATTTAACCGATAACTAGCCTTATAACATATGATAGCCAACTCTCAGAGGAATGCATCAAGGATGCAGAGTTTCGAACGTACTTTGAATGAGATCCTTGACACCCTGTCCAAGAGCTAGGTGGGCAGCTGTTGTCATACCAAAAGGGGATCTAGAGACCAAGGTCCTTCCTCACGGCACGATCATATACAGGATGACAACCACCATTCGAACTCAAGCAAGCCCATTAAAATGGAGTTTCCTAGTTATGCAGGAGAGGAAATTTTTTTGAATATCAACAAGTAACTGAAGAATAGAAGGCAATGTTAGCTGCATTGCACCTTGAAGGTGGAGTGAATTAGTGGTGGCAGTGGCTGAAAAAAGTGTATCCGGAGGAAAGTTTACCAGTAACGTGGGAGGTTTTTGCAATGACAGACTACAAGGATTCCGATGAAGCTTTATTTAGAACCCAACAAAATGGCACTCTAAGGGAATACCAGAAAGAGTTTGAGAGGCTGGCCAATCGGGTGACAAGTTGGCCGCAGAAAGCTTTGATTGGAACATTTCTAAGAGGTCTGAAGGATGATATTGTGGCTAAGGTCTGAATGTTTAAGCCATGCACGCTACAGGAGATGATCAAATTGGAAAGGAAAAGAGAAGATAGGTTGAACCGAACCAGACCGAGCTTGCGAGCAAAGCCACCATAATATACCCCCAAACCAAATCTGGGAGGGAACCTGGCAACTGCCTCCACTCCAACGAGGCCCAAACAACTAGAGAAATTCAACAAATCATTCATGAATATTAGCAACTGATTGAAGAGCCTAAGACCCTCTCACTAGCTCTTGAATTTGATCATCGAATCCCACTCAAGGAGGGAACGAGCCCAGTGAATGTAAGGCCTTACAGGTTTGCTCACTTTCAAAAAAATGAGATTGAAAGACGTGAACTCCTACCCTAAATGGAGTGCTCTTTCAAGAAAATCCGTTTCCATCATTACAAATTCCTCACAAATCATCATCCAAACTCAATAAAACCTTGTCAGAATCCTTGAAAAGTGTTAGCTAGCAACAGTTAGAGAGCATTCTGTGAGAAGGAAATTGAGATGGATGTTTGTTAGGTTCCAATCTTACCTATGAAAAAAGAAAAATACCAAATAGTTCATATTGGAAAAGTTAGATGGACAAAGGGGAGGTCAAGAAAGGTATAGTAATGAAAGAAAGCATGGTCTCTTACGACTCAACAAATAACAATACACCAAAACGCAAAACATTATAGATTTAACCGTTCAAGAATGTTGAGATTTTTGTTTTTTTGGTCTAATTGTACCTACCATCTACACCGGGAAGTATCCACCCAATTTAAAGAAGTAAATTGAACATTCAAAAGATACATTGAGAGTCTATGAACAAGCATCTCTATAAGCTAAGTCCATCTCTTTGTATTACAAAAATTGAAATCCCACACCTTCGTCTACATGGTCCTATCTCAAACCTACAGAGATGCAGGCAAAATAGGAAGTTATGCATAGATTGGCTTCAGAAAAGTTAATACCTAAACAAGTTCGATATATGCCATGGGCGCATTATCCCCTCGCCTTGGGAGCGTTCTAATGATTCTTGTATACCCGCCATTTCTTTCCCCATACCTGTCCGGAACCTCCGCAAATAAGGCATGCACAATCTGTTTTTCGTAGATAAATCCCAGAGCCTGTCTCCTCTTATGAAGAGACCCTTCCTTAGCCAGTGTGATCATCTTGTCAACATACTTCCTCATGGCACTTGCCCTTGCCCTAGTGGTTTTGATACGACCATGTTTAAGGAGCTGGGTGGTGAGGCCTCGCAGGAGCGCCCGTCGTTGGTCGGGAGGCCTGTTGAGTTTGGGCACTCGCCTGCCATGTCTCATCGCAAAAAACCGGCACCCATTATCAATAATGGTGAAATGATGTTCAAAACCTGTGTACTCTGCGAGAAGGCATATAAGTCGTTAAGAGCAAAAGCATTCGTAACAAATGTTACCTCCACTAACGTGAAATGAGGGATGGAATTGTGGGTCGGGGGGGAACCGATGAACCTTTGTCATTTTTCCGGGCTCAATTATGGAAATGTAGATGGATATTAGCTCAAAAGGGCAAAATAAAATTTTACCGCGTCAATAGGGAATTCAACAGGAAGGAAAAATAGAAAAACTAAATTGAATTCATGAAAAACTAAAACTAGGTTTCGCGCAGAGATCGAAATAGGATAATCCAACTTTTTACAAGCTAAGAGAGAAGAGAATAAAGATGCAAAAATCCATATGGAAAAGAGAAGGTAGAGAAATGGGAGGAGATAACTTACCCGAGGAGCCAATGGAGAGGAGAGGATTTAGGGGAGAGAGACCCGTGTAAGGAACCCCAAGCTGCTGGGTTCTGGGACGACGGGAGAGGCTGAGAGATGATGACGATGGTGATGATTGGAATGCAGCAAGCGGTATCCGAAAGGAAGGGGGAGTATGGGGAAACACTGCAACTGAAGGAAGTGCCGACCTCAGAGATGCCATGCTCCATCTACAGTCCGCCACTGCTGCCATAGCCATTGCCAGTGCCAGTCTCACTTCTGGTTTCTGAGTGTATTGTGTGGATAAGGGTACTTATCAAGAGTCAAGGAGTGAACAAGAACAAGAACGACATCTTTGTTCTTGGGCCTGTTTTTGTTTTTTTCTGTCTTTTTTGGGTCGGAACAAGAACGATTAAGGCTTTTGTTGGGCCTTGTGCTCTACGTTCAGGCTACCTTTAGGTTGGGCCTATAAAGTATAAACTGATCCATCACATCGACTCAAATGGATAAATTAAGGAAATATATATAAAAAATCAGTTCCGAAGATTACACTTATTTGACCTGTCGTCAAATCGTGACCACATTGTTTGGCTTTACAAAGTAGACATGTCATTAGAAATTTGACACAAACGTAGCATTATTCAGTATGCACCAAGTTGAATGGTTAAGCACCTTGACAAGTTACTTTCTTAGATTTTTTAATGCACCTCGGAGTGTAAATTACTTTCCCGACTTCCATATTTTAAGAGGCAAAGATTATAAGTAAGGAAACGTTGTGTCTCTCATTTATTTGCCTATTTAGAAACTCATCGCACAAAGTAAAATTTTGTGACAGTTTTTTGGTGTATTAACCGAAAAGAATATTTATGCTACTTTTTCTTTAAGTAAATTGCATTGAAAGCAATAATTATAACTGCAGTGAATTAATTAATTTATCACTGTATCTGTGAAACTCACGTATGACTAATTATTATAAAAAAATTCAAATTTAATCACTAAATTCTCATGCGATTTCAAATTAGACCAATCGCTGGTAGCCTGGTAATTATAGGAATCTAGTTGCAGTGGCTTCAATGGAGGAACAGTTAATGAGTTACCCAAAAAAAATGGAGCATTAGTTAATGACTCCGACTTAGCCAATATGTTTCAACCACGCCGGAGAAGTCGATGGAGGAGGACGTACGTAGAATTGTAGAGGGTGCGGTAATAGTTAGCGGGAGAAATGTGGAGGCGGTTCCGTGACAGCCTGGTCCCACGGATTGTTGCAGCGAAGAGGAACCGCAGACTGCGATTTTTATATTGAAGATATGTTATTTTGTATTTTTTTAATCCTTTTAATTTATATTTATTTGGTATTTTCAATTTTACCAGCGAAAAAGAAAGTCACGGTACACAGAGAAAGAGAGAGAGAGAGAGAGTATTCCGAATATAGAAATAGCCATTTGCCTGGGAAAAATAAGTTAGAGGAGGAAAAGGCACTGAAGAATGAAACTCTGGTCTGGTCCATCAGAACCGCAAACACTCCCACTTCGAGCGCCTACTCTTCTTGTACAACCAACAACCGTGTCCGCTTCTGTAGCCACACCGCCACCGCCACCGCCACTGTCACTGTCACTGTCACTGCCATTAGTTGTAGGAGCATCAGTGATAATAAGTCAGCAGCTGTAGCTGCATTGCAATCGCATCACAGAGCACAAATAGGATGGGCAACTGCGGCACTCGAGAGGAATCTGCTGTCGTCTCCCATGCTCAAGGTTGCTTTTCTGCTTCGTCTCTTCTATCTTCCCTTTCCTTGCTTTTTTTTTTTTTACTGATTTTCCTCACAATTTCTCCGACCCCATCTTGAGCTCAGATCTAGGGCTTTGTTTTTCCCTCTTTCTTTCTCATGCTCATTTTTCATAGCTCTTCCACTGTTAATTCTCTAAATTACTGTATAATTTATTCAATTCAAGGGCATTTCAGCTGGAAGTTCTGTTTTAGCTCAAATGTGATGGATACAATTCTTTTTTTTTGTGGCTTTGTCTTTAAATTGAGCAGTTCAACATCTCCACATGTTAAGTAAAAATGGCAACACTCCCACCCCCACTCCCGCCGACAAGGACAAGGACAAAAAGCACAATCGGTCGGTGTCAGATCTGAGCGATCCTTCAACCCCTCGCAACTTTGAGGACTCCCGAAAGAATGCCCTCCTCTACACCCACGTGATTGCCTTCACATTATACGAGCTCGAGACTATCACCAAGAGCTTCCGCTCCGATTATATTCTCGGCGAGGGCGGTTTCGGCACCGTCTACAAGGGTTACATCGACGAGAATGTCAGGGTTGGCCTCAAATCCCTCCCCGTTGCCGTTAAGGTTCTCAACAAGGAGGGCCTTCAGGGGCACCGAGAGTGGCTTGTAATCTCTCTCTTTCCTTTCATTCTTCTATTCTTTCCTGCACATTTATTTTCTTTATCTATTTCCGATTCTTTACGTACTTACATGTCTTCTCCGTATGATATTATAACAGACTGAAGTTAACTTTCTCGGCCAGCTGAGGCATCCAAATCTGGTTAAGTTGATTGGATATTGTTGCGAGGATGACCACAGGTTACTCGTTTACGAATTCATGTTCCGGGGCAGCCTTGAGAATCACCTCTTTCGAAGTATGCACATCTTTATCTTATTATCAGTTTTAGTGCTTTTTGTTTTTTTTCCTATTTTACGGAGTTCTATTTATTTCTTATACATTGGCATTGTGATTTAGCTGTTAAAGGATTGATAACTTGATCAAAGCAGTGTTCCTGCAACCACCAGAAAACTTGTTCTGTGCCCATAATTCTTACTCTCCGTAGTCTTTTTGGAAATCTCAATTTTCCTCTTCCATTGGAGAGATATTTACAGCCCTAGGAATTCTACTTTTCTTTTGCCACATTTTTTTTCTTTGGGGGTCTTCTTGACCAAGTATGAAATCGCAAATGTAACATTCAGGCGTGCCAGCTACTTCTTTTTATGACGGCAAGGTCAATATAGCCATAGTATTGCATGCTTCCTTGCACTGAACCTTATGTACGCCTGCTCTTGGAGGATGAGATGCATTGTAAGAAGCTACATAAGATGGTTGAGAGCTGAAATTTTTGACTGGAGAGTGAGGTAATTCTGAGGGGAGGGAAGGGTAATTGGTAGATATCTGGTTCCCCTTCTGTAGGAGTCTTAATGATGTCACAGAATATTCGTCCTCTAAGAGTTTAAGATCCCAAATTACTGTTCTACCTCTGGACACTGAAGTTTTGAATAGGCTTTGAATTTGCTCAACCCTATCTTTTTGCTTTAGTGAAATGTTTATAGTAGTTTAGGATGGAACCACGATACCTCGTGGTTAATGAAAGGTCTGATCCCGATTTTCAAAGGGATGAGCAATATTTATTTTGGAGGGAAGAAGATGAGTTGTTACTTTTTTTAATGAAATCAGAAAAGAACCTTTTTTTTTTTTTTCTGAGCAGAATATTATTTTTTTTGATAAGTAAAGAAAGAAATAAGTACGAAATTAAATCGCGTCAGGTAGGGGTATTCTCGCTATTATTATAACTAATAGTATTCTCACTATTATTACTCTCATTGTTGTTCTTTTAGAAAGAGCAACAATAATGGGGTTAGATTAGATGATAAGGTGCTACTCACCCTTTTCTCCTGGCCTAAGAGTGGGTCTTTGTTGATGGAATATAGCCTTTTCCAGTTTCAATTGAATCAAGCAAGATAGGCACAACAATGTTTCTTGTCTTTCAGTTGAGAAGGCATTGGACCGGATCAATTCTTTGGCCCATTTCCATTTTTTTTTTATTGGGGTGTTTGTAGGAGTCCCCCCCACTCCCTTCTCTTGTATCTTTTTTAGCTTTAATGAATTTTATCTCATCCATAAATAAATAAATAGAAGATAGGCACAACAATGTACAATACACGATAAAGCATGACTAAATAAAGTAAAACAAGCAAGTCAAAAGAGTAATGCCTTTGTTGGATTTTGGGCTTGACCTTAAAAAAAGGATGTTAAGGTATCTCACTTGAGTGACAATCGGATCTCCATGTAATTCATGGGTTGAAGTGTTGAACTATATTAATAGCTCTCAATCAATAAGTGGGAAAGATTGATTTTTGAGTTCTCTAAGCCAATAAGGAAATTTGTGCATGTGGTCAAAATAGTCCAATTCTGTTATGGGGACTCCTACCAAAATTTCCATATTTGGTAGCAAAGTCAAGAACTCCTTTAACCATAATTAAGTGGTTCAAGTGGTTTACAATGGGGTTTAGACAATGAGCATAAGTACTCAAAATGGTGGGGAGCAGTTGCACGGCTCAAGGGGTTGGTACAACTTCCACCACTTAACCTCATCTCTAGAACACATAAACAAGCCCTCAACATTTTTAAAGATTGGCGGGGCCGATAAAATTTGGTGGGTGCCGAGTAGGAAGGGGAAGTTTAAGGTGAGATATTTCTACAACATTCTTATCTCTAATGTTAGTTTCCCCTTTCCTTGGAAGAGCATATGGCGTACTAAAGCTCCGCCGAGGGTGGCTTTTTTCGTTTGGACGGCTGCTCTGGGCAAGATTCTCACTCTAGATAATCCGAGGAAGAAAAATATGGTCTTGATCAATAGATGCGGTATGTGCAAAAAGGATGAGGAGTCTATTGATCATTTACTTCTTCATTGTGAGTGTGCTCAATTCTTATGGAATGCCTTCTTCTCTCGTTTTGGCTTGGCGTGGGTTATGCCTTGTGAGGTGGTGAATCTTTTGCAGTGCTGGTGGTCGGGGAGTCATTCTCGAAGTGCCGTGGTTTGGAAAATGGTCCCGCATTATATCATGTGGTGTCTGTGGTCTAAATGGAATGGGAGATTTTTCGAGGATTCCGAAAGAAGCTTGGAGGATCTTTTACATTTCTTTCTCACTACCCTATTCACTTGGGCGGCAGCCTGACTTGCCCCTCATGTGATCTCTTATTATGATTTTCTTAGTCTCTTCTATAGTCCCCCTTAGGCGTACTCTTATATACTTCCTGTGTACTAGGGTTGCGCCCCTCTACGCGTTTTCTATAAAACATTACTTATCCAAAAAAAAAAAAAAAACATTTTTAAAGATGATGCTGAACTGAACCATCCTCTATGTGTTTTACTTGTTTCCTAGTGCATCTAGTTATTCCAAGTCCCTTGTGAAGAGTGTTAGATATTTGCTAGTTGAACTTCCCTTCCCATGTAATAGGATTTAGCAACTTTTGGATGCTACTTCTTATGGTAACTTATGCAAAGTTTGATGACCACATGAGAGTTATCCTCAGTTTCTGCTTGATCTTTGCGAAATATATGAAACAGATAGTTTAAGAGAGCATAAAAACCAAACCAGTAGAATCAAAAATGCAAAATTTTAAGGGATCAAACCACAAAAGATATGTCAAATACATTTTTTGTGCACTTCTATTTGTGACACCTGCTGATGTTTGGTGATAAATCTTATGATATTTGTGCAAATAGTTACTTGCTATTGTCATTATTGCCTGGTTTGGTTCACAAGACACTTGAGACACCCTTTAATGAAATCATATTACACTATAATTTATGAAAGTGTGGGCAATCTAATTTTTGTGCTTTTGATGATTTATTGGGAGAAAGACATTGCTAATCAAAATTTGTTATATATTTTTCTGACATCATTGAAAGATATGACATTTTACTTAGTTTTGGCAATGTTTTTGTTAACTCAAGTTGATATGACTTTTGCTGAGGCCTTCAGAGGCGGCTGTTCCATTATCGTGGGCCACAAGAATGATGATTGCTCTTGGAGCTGCCAAAGGTCTTGCTTTTCTTCATAATGCTGAAAGGCCTGTTATCTACAGGGACTTCAAAACCTCTAATATACTATTGGACTCTGTAAGTGGTGTTTCTTCCTACCCCTCCCTTCTTCCTCCTAGCTGGTGTTTTTTAAACCTCTTATGGCCACCCTTCTTGGTAGGGGGATGATTTATTTCTATTCATCTTGCTATTTGCCAATGAGTCTGCAGGATTATACTGCAAAGCTTTCTGATTTTGGGCTTGCTAAAGCTGGACCACAAGGTGATGAAACCCATGTATCAACTCGAGTAATGGGTACCTATGGTTATGCTGCCCCTGAATATGTGATGACAGGTACAGTTTCCTTATATCTAAAAAATGCTTGATTTATCAAGAACTACATGGGCGATAGGTAGATAGAAAAAGAATTTCATAATTAAAAATATAATCAACTGGGAAATGAATTTGGATCTTTATCTTGTAAGAGGTCCCTGTCTCCTTAGTGATCATGGATACAAAGGTACAAGCCTATAGAACAGATCCTGGTCAAGTAAGGTTGTACTTGTAAGAGGTCCCCAATTGCTAATATAAGTCTCCAAGCGGATCTGACATTGTTCAAAATGGGTTTAATTTGGAAACTTGGATTTTTAAAGATTAAGATACCTGGCAGATGCATCAATCAAAAATCTTTGGGTCTTCAGCTACTATGTTCACTACCCGAGAAAAATGTTGATGGAATGAGAGGTGTTGGTCTTATAACAAGGTATTCAGTGTTTACAGTGATTGGAAGTTGAGCATGAATTTTACTTTATGGGAAACTTCAATGTTTGTTGATCATTGCTCAAATCCTCTAATAATAATATCCAACAATTAGCAAGGAATAGAAGTAAGACACAACAAATCTGTTTGATAACCTTAAAGAAAAGAAAATGTATGAGTGGTGCTTCCCTTGTTGAGCATTTTGTTTTCGTCTTTCTTTTTTTGTTTGATCATTGCTCAAAACCCTAGAACCTGCCATATTTGAAACCTTTTTTTTATTTTTTTTATTTTTGTAAGTAAAATGTATATATCAAAAACCCAAAAGGGAGCGCAACACAATTACACGGGGGTGCACTATTTAGGAAAAGGGATCACCACACAGCATAAAAAAAGAGTGCATCTAGACTGTCTAGAAACACCCAACGCTCACAAGGAGCACCAAAAAAAAAACCCTCACATATCACCCTTCCCCGAGAGGGCCATATTTGAAACCTTTAAAACAATAATAGCTTCAAACTCCTTCACAAATGGCATTTATATTGTTAACACAACAAGTGACGCTCAAATGTGGAACTCAGGTGTATTGGTTGCCCCTTTATCTTTGTTCTGCGAACCATTGTGTCAAATCATTTCAGTTATTTTAAATTTTATTGCTTTTAGTGAATGACGAAAGAAATGATTTATACATTGTGGATATGTCTAGATTTCATGTATCCTATACTTCAGGGGTGCCAATTTATGTGTATTTGTTTTTTTCTGAATGGGGGTGTATATGAAATGAGCAGGGCACCTGACTGCCAGGAGTGATGTGTACAGCTTTGGAGTTGTTCTTCTGGAGCTTTTGACAGGAAGAAAGTCTGTTGATAAGACGAGACCAGGCAAGGAGCAGAACTTGGTAGATTGGGCCAGGCCAAAACTGAATGACAAGAGGAAGTTGCTACAAATAATCGACTCTAGATTGGAGAATCAGTACTCGGTTAGAGCAGCACAGAAAGCCTGCAGCTTGGCTTACTATTGTTTGAGCCAGAATCCCAAAGCAAGGCCCTTAANGTGTTTACAGTGATTGGAAGTTGAGCATGAATTTTACTTTATGGGAAACTTCAATGTTTGTTGATCATTGCTCAAATCCTCTAATGATAATATCCAACAATTAGCAAGGAATAGAAGTAAGACACAACAAATCTGCTTGATAACCTTAAAGAAAAGAAAATGTATGAGTGGTGCTTCCCTTGTTGAGAATTTTGTTTTCATCTCTTTTTTTTTTTTTTTTTCCGTTCTTTTTTTGTGTTGATCATTGCTCAAAACCCTAAAACCTGCCATATTTGAAACCTTTTTTTATTTTTATTTTTGTAAGTAAAATTGTATATATCAAAAACCCAAAAGGGAGCGCAACACAATTACACGGGGGGTGCACTACTTAGGAAAAGGGATCACCACACAACATAAAAAAAGAGTGCATCTAGACTGTCTAGAAACACCCAACGCTCACAAGGAGCACCCAAAAAAAAACCCTCACATATCACCCTTCCCGGAGAGGGCCATATTTGAAACCTTTAAAACAATAATAGCTTCAAACTCCTTCACAAACGGCATTTATATTGTTAACACAACAAGTGACGCTCAAATGTGGAACTCAGGTGTATTGGTTGCCCCTTTATCTATGTTCTGCTAACCATTGTGTCAAATCATTTCAGTTATTTTAAATTTTATTGCTTTTAGTGAATGACGAAAGCTATGATTTATACATTGTGGATGTGTCTAGATTTCATGTATCCTATACTTCAGGAGTGCCAATTTATGTGTATTTGTTTTTTTTCTGAATGGGGGGTGTATATGAAATGAGCAGGGCACCTGACTGCCAGGAGTGATGTGTACAGCTTCGGAGTTGTTCTTCTAGAGCTTTTGACAGGAAGAAAGTCTGTTGATAAGACTAGACCAGGCAAGGAGCAGAACTTGGTAGATTGGGCCAGGCCAAAACTGAATGACAAGAGGAAGTTGCTACAAATAATCGACTCTAGATTGGAGAATCAGTACTCGGTAAGAGCAGCACAGAAAGCCTGCAGCTTGGCTTACTATTGTTTGAGCCAGAATCCCAAAGCAAGGCCCTTAATGAGTGACGTAGTTGAAACTTTGGAACCTCTACAAAGTTGTAGCGATGGTGCGAAGGAAGTCTCATCATCAACTACTGGTGGTGGTCAATTTGCGATGGCTGGAATGCCAAATTACCGAATGCATCACAGGTTTGCCAACAACGTTGTTCCAAGTGCCAGCTGTCGATCTCCCAACCCAAATTGTTCTCCTGGCGGCCCTGCGGCATGCAGGGTTAGGTGAGAGGAATCTCACGCATCTGTATGCTTGTTTGGTGTGTTTTTCCCCCCTCCTCTTGACATGACAAAATTCTCTTGTTTGCCTCGTTGTATCTCATGTACATGGTATATCTGGTGATCCCAAGCCTTTGTTGATGATTTTTCTCCGGCTTGGTGCTTCTAGCAATGTGAAAAAGCTATTTTATTTACCATGCGAACATTAATTACAGATTCGTGAGGTGATGCCAAAAGTCTCTCGGTCACGTCCGCATCATCTTCTTCAAGATTATTGTTTGCTGCTTGTATCAATGTTCTGGTTCTATTTGCTTACCCCATGTGAATAGCTATTTCACCATTGCGAACATTAATTACAGATTCGCAAGTTTGTTGAATATGATGCTCCAATTCTAGTTTAAACCTTTATTTATGGTATTTCTTTTGAGAGATTGCTCACAATAATTATCCTAAATTTCAATCTATTTAAAGAATTAAGCTTTTACGTTCAAATGCATTCGATGTTGGCTTCCCTATTCTGTCTTTTATCATTTATATACCATTTTTGTTATTTATTCCTTTTTAATGGTTTCTTTATTCTCATAATTCCATATTTGATAACAAATGCATGGTTTCTTTCCAAAGGCATGCTTTAGTCTTGGAGTTTGCTCCCTTCAAGGTCTAAGGTTCAACATCTCATGGGTACAAACAATTCTTTGGGGTCACACCTCCTGGTAAAAAGTCAGCGATTTAACCAGTTCCGTGTAAGAAAACTTTCGAGGGTGCGGTGTATGGAACCGGAGTTTACTTTACAGGAGTGGATCCGAAAGGCATTGCCTTGAAAAGGTTCCCCGACATTAAAAAAAATAAAAATAAAAAAACAAAAAACCATGTTACTAAACCTACAAAAGAGTAAGAAGCTACTTACTATGAAGTTTGGAATTAAAAAATTACCATTAATGACAATCAACTTTATCCATAGGCATTGCTATTTGCAGCTTCCCATGGGCCATGCGCAACATAAACCTGAAAGCATTATTTTAATCTTGAGGAGATTTGAAAACTCATCCAAAATTTAGGAAGAAAAAACAAGAACCTAGATATACAATATGAGATGCCCAATCCTCTAGAGTAGCCTATCAAATATATGTGCTGCATAAATGGTTGTGGCACCTTGCTCTACACACCCCCTTTTTAGGAACCTTATAAGGTCAGCCCTCGCTAGTATATCAAGCATGCAGGCAAACTAAAGCTCATTTTTCATTATAAGATCGGCATGTTTTCAACTTTTATGACGTGTAATCTTTTAGCTTAGGTTATGATCTTGTAGAATTGTATGTTCTGTAATTGTAATAGCTTTTATGCTTTGGATCACTATTAATGAAATCAGATTGATTTTCCCTTTAAAAAAAAAAAAAAAAACTAAGGCTCATTTAATGTAAAATATTTTTTATTATAAAATAATTTTAGCTAAAACTATTTTTCTATATTTGGCTAAGACGGAAAATCAACAACAACCGCTCCGCTAGCCATCAAAAATTGCTGGTGACCTTTGGCAAACTCCGGAAACGATTGTGTATTCAATAAGTATATATTAAATTGATTGATATCTTGTTTAGTATTTAGTATAATTTATAGGTTTGACTCTATAATAACATTAGGATGTTTTCAATTTAAACTAGAATTTTTTTTTTTTTTGATATGTCCACACAAGAGATGGGAGGGGGATTCGAACCAGTAATCTCCGCTTCATTAGGTATAATCCCAGCCGATTGAGCTACCTCTTGGAAACAGAATAATTTTTTTTTAAAGGGTCTTTAATAACCTCTTCTTTTTTTTTTTCCCTAAAATATTGTAGATTCAATTAGATGAATCAGATGTTGTTATAGTGTGATCTGAGTCCGACTGTCATGGGCTCGGGTACAATTATTGACATTTGACGCTGCTAGATCGAGTGGGCTTATCCTGAAAATTAACTTTAAAACCAGAGTCCATCAGCAATTGAAAAACAAGTGCATGCCCAGATAAAGCTGTAAATTAATTAAACTTGCGTCGATGCCTGGTGGTCGATTCCCCCTTATCCAGGGAGGCAAAAATATCCGTTCGTTTGCCCCCACTAATTTCCCTACAAGCCTCTTTTCCACTGCTTTCCACCACACAAATCTTTTCAAACGCTAAACTCTCTCTCTCTCGATCTCTCTCGATCTCTCTCTGCGGGGGATTTTGGTGGTGTGTGCATGTTTGTTCGTCTAGCTATGAGCCATGGACAGTTTCACAATAATCCCAAACGTCGTGAAGTTGTTGCCGTTGCTATTCATCTGTGTTCAGTTCATCGTCAAGTTCAACCTAATTGGTAAGTTAAAGTTAGCATATTCTGATTTTCAATCTCCTAATTAAATTCTCACTTGATCAGTACGTAATTAACCTTGTTGTCATGTAAATTGAAAATTACATGGATGATGGATCCGTGCAGGATCATCCCAGGCGGAGCTGATGCCAGCTGCAGTTGATGAGCTACAGCCCGTGGGTCTAACCGAGTACCGGATGGTTGAAGCTGATTCTCACGATGCGCGACGGAGGTTAGCGCCCTTCCAGCTTTGTTTGTTATGCAAGTGCTGCGCTGCTACCAACTGCAGTACTATGCCTTGCTGCTTTGGCATCGACTGCCAGCTTCCTAACAAGCCTTATGGAGTCTGTGCTTTCGTACCCAAGAAGTGTGACTGTATCTCTTGTGCTGTCTAAATTACCTTTCCTTTCCGGCCGCCGGCCGTCTTCATCAATGATTCAATCATCATCCCTCCCTGCCTCTGCAATTTCCTCAACAAAAAAAAAAAAATTACGAATATATATATATATATATATAACGTCAATGATATACTTGTAGCTAGATCGAGTACAATTATTTGCTGAAATTAAAGAAAGAATTAAGGCGAAAAAGGCCAAGCCCCTGTATCTATCTACGTACGATTTGTTTATAACAATATTCTCATCCTCTAGCTCTCTTCTAGCTATAAGTTATAGGATGATCGAGAAAGTTGCCACGGTATTAATTGTATTTTGTTTATACTATATATGTAACTATATATATATATGGTTCACATGCAATGATGTGCAGCAAGCATCGATCAGGCAAATTCTTGCTAGCTGTCCTAATTAAGCTGGTTTATGCAGGGTTAATTAAAGAGCGCTTCTATTTAATTTCTTCATAAAAGAATGGATTGAATTAATATTGTTAAATTAGAAAACAAGATTACAGGGTTTGGTTAATTACTATATATATATATATATGGAAAATGCTAGGGGTTCTCCCCGTAGGTTCTCCTGGTGTTCTCCCAGCCACACGTAAAACATGATTTAAGAAAAAATAAAATTGTAATACCGTTTTTTTGCTAATAGATTAATTTTTATTAGTTAATATTTAAGTTCTAATGCTTTAAAACTTGTTTTTGGATTCAAAACTAAAACCTAAAGGTGAAAGGTTAACCCTTTAGGGATGTTATCACCCAAAATGAATTT